>BQNB010114642.1:1863-9363 GCA_026074375.1 Tanacetum coccineum
AATAATTTCTATGTTGGTATTGGGACTTATGTAACTCTGAACTTTCTAATAAATGAAATTTTGTTTTATAAACGTGTCTTTAAACGTTTACTGTGACTCGTGTGCATGTAGTATGAAGTAGCACCACAAATGTTGTATTCCGCTGCGTATCGTATTTTGGGGGTGTTACAGCTCAGCATATCCAACAAAGATGCAATCAATACCCTTTTCACCCAAGGTTTTTCTTTTGGGGTCCAGAAGTCTAACAACGACCCTACACCCCCAAACAAAGATGCAATCAATACCCTTTTCACCCAAGGTTTTCCTTTCAGCCACACCATTTTGTTGTGGTGTGTAAGGAGTCGTAGTTTCATTAATGATTCCTATAGATTGGAAAAATACAAGATCATAATATTCACCACCTCTATCTATGCGTAAGATTTTAATCAAGTCATTTTGTTGCAATTCAACTTCTGTTTTATGAATTTTAAATTAATCTATGGCTTCATCTTTTGCATGTAGCAAGTAAACATAACAAAATCTAGAGGCATCATCTATAAAAGTGATAACATACTTTTTATTACCTAAAGATGGTGTTGCATGAAAATCACATAAAGCATTATGTATTAATTCAAGTATGATAGATTTCTATGTTATACTTTTAAACTAGCTCATAACCCGTGTTTAACACGAGCAATATTAATTAAATAACTAAAATAAAATGAATAAAGTGTGTATCGAGAATATAATTTACATGTGTTTGATGAATATATATATACACAGTTCTTCAGTTTTAAAATATTAAAAGACTCGAACAAAAGAGATACCGAGCTCATTGTCTCCACCTGTAAAGTGAATTCTAATTTTACATTTGCATGATGATTTAGCATTATACATTTCACAAATCGAACAAAAGAGATACCGAGCTCAGGTAGATTTAGGTAGTGAAAAAATTATAACCATGTTTACGAAGAAGGTATCACTTTTACTAACCTAAACCCGACCTAAAGTTGATGGGTACCCGAACCAGGAATAACCGATATAGGTGATCAAGCGGATTAGTTCTTTTGATTTTTCAAAACACCCAATATTATGGCTCGTACGCAATATGATTTCCTCAAAAGGACTATGCATAGAATGAAAAGGCTCTCTGTCAAATGGAATACAAATCTCTTGCTACCATAAATAATATAGTTAGTTTCTTCGATGACCCTCAAGAAGTTCTGAGAGAAGCAACTACAGCTTCATCATTTTTTACATGACAACCTTATCCATAATATGCAGGATAATGTCCTATAATAGCATATCATATCCATGTAAACTACCACATAAACCATCACTTATATTTTTGATCCATTACAACCTGAAACTGAGGTGAAATGCACAGACCCTGAAGTGTTGCTTGATATAATGACTTGCTGAAGAAGTAGGATAACTACAACCTAATATGAGAAAAAAAAGAACAGGGGATAGGAATACATATACAAAGTGGATCAAATAGTGAAATGTAGAGTCTTGGTGATCCAGAAACACCTCATATAAGAATCACTTACCAAGCCCAAAAATAGACATCATTACATGTACATCCTTAATAAAATACGTACTAAATGAACACAGAAAGGATCAATTTGAGTCAATTGTTCGTAGTCGTAAAATTTCAGGTGGAATGTTCATAGCTTCTATGCTAGAGTTTTCCAACATTTTATGGTTTCCCTCCCTGTCTTCATGTTCACACTGCTTCAAAAACCATCCTGCATAAAATGCATGAAATATTGGAAAGGAAACAAAAAGAAGCTAACATAATTGTTTTTACCAATAGGTACCAAACACCCTTAAAGCAAATGCATGTACATAGCTTATGTTGACCAATAATGATTATCAAAAATACAAATTATAATGGGGAAAATGGCTTATAATATACACAAAAGACAACCAAATATTGGGCACTAATCAATATTATAGAAACCAAGCATCCCTTTAAAACAAAGAGTAAGGAAACTGCCCCAAAATTTTGAGAAGCATGCTACTCGAACTTCAGTTTCTTATACTTTATTTAATTTTTCGCTTTGTAAGTCAACCGATCACAGCTTTATTCGCATAATATTCAAATATATCACCACCTGCAACAGGACATGAAGGCATTTACAACTGAATCACAACCTTCTGCACACACTGAATCTAATTATCAATTAATTACTGAGAATACAATGCAAATCCAGACACCACATTATCAATATATGATTAGTCAATAATACGAAATTAATAACAAAATACATAAAATGACTTATCTAGTGCACATAATTCGACCAACACATCATTTGTTTAATAAGGTACAATATTATCAAAGTTGATTACGTTTAGAACACCACATGTCTATGCTGGGAAGAATTAATCTTACTTCACCTACAGCCAAACCAATGTTAAGTGTTGTTTATTTTAGACTTGATACATGACCTTCGCCTCTCGATATTTATATAGTTCTACTTAAACACACAAGTATTTAGTATAACAATTAAAATCCTCACCACATGTGTTACACACAATACATTGACGCTAAACGTGAAAGAAAACACTAGGGGTTATTTGGGGGTAAGCTTAAGTTTAAAAGCTTATTTACTCTAAAAAGTCAAATACAATAGATTAAAGCTTAAATAAAAATCTATTAAACACCTAAAACAAACTTGCCCAGACACCGACTAAGTCAGAGAGACATACAAAACTATAAAGTATCAATCGACTCTAACACATTCCACCTAACCTAAAACTCATACTAAATTTAATCAATTTATCACTTCCACTTCAAACACAAATGTAAAAAATCAATAATAATAAAAAAACAACTTTAATTCGAAATTGAGGAAGTCTAACCAGATATGATGGATGCAAAATAAAGAACGGATGCAAAATAACCTGAAAAGCATCGCCATGAACATTGTCAGTTGAGCTCTTCAAAATACTTAGATATTCAGGTTCTGTAATACACAAACCTCGTAGAAATCAATTACATGAATTGAAAGTGACCCAACGCCATTTATTCATCCTTATAGTTGAAAGCTTGAATAAAGCAAAGGTCGACTGATGGCTTGCAAAAATAACTAATCTAAGCAACTAAAACCAAATTTCAAAATTCATACGAAATCACTGCCCTAAATTCTAGTAAATAAAATTGATAATGTTTCATCTCTAACATATATCACAAGAATAGAAACAACCTTTTACAAAGGTACACACTCACACATATACATTGTAGACATAAACACTCACTTGTAACCATTTTATCATCTTTACTATCAATAAAATATTCAAAAGAGTAGTCAAAGATTATCTAGTTGATTCAACAGCTACTTGTAATCAAGAAATAACCTAAAAGAGAGCATATTGCAGCGAAGAACAAAGTTTTGCATTAAGTGATGAAACACATGAGACAAAATTGATTAATTTTGTGATCATTCATAAAACTATTTAGCTAATAAGCTCAAATGTGTTAACATCTCTTTAAATGAGGTTAACCAAACGATGGCAGTCTTGTTCTTAAAAAACATTCATAAATTCAATGATTTACTACACATAACAAAATCACAAACAAAACATATCAATTGATTATATAGTTGAAGAAATAGAAAAAGAAAAAAACTTATCGCTACCCAAATCTGCTATGTATGTTCAGTTCCTACATAAAGCTTCATAAGTTGATCAATGAACTAAAAAATAAAAACCCAAATTAAAGACTAAAATTTTAATTGTGTCTTCACGCACCACAAATCGCACATCTAATTCCGTACTTTAATCAAAGAAACTAAAGAAGAAACATAACACCTCAATTTATGTAGAAAAGCAACAGTAGAATGGCTTTATGTAAATATAACATTTCATCGAACACTTAGTGGACACTTAGAAACAACAAAGACAAAAGAGAACTTATGTGGTACTGATACCTTCTCTAACATTCAAACCTTAAACAACTAAAATGAAGATATAATAGTAGAGTCTGTAGTCGAAGACCATCCACATTCAAGAGGATCTTAATCTGACTGTTAAATAAAAAATAAAATGAAATCGATGATTAAATTGAGATGTCCATCATTAAAAACAAAAGTAAAATGAAGAACATGAAATTAACAAATAAAATAGGTAAATTAACCTGTAACTTTTAAGAAACTTGAAGATGTAGATTTATTGCAAAGATACAAGATATGAGAGATTTGAATTTTAAAATCTTGGTTATAGAGCCTACTTCTATTTCTATTTTTAAGAAGGGTGCTACTATTGGTACCTCCTGGCCCGCTAAAATGTACCAAAACGGTACAAAGATTCCTTTTGTACCCCTCTTTTTACAGGGCAGCGCAGTTTTTTATCAGTTTTTGTTCCGTAATTTTTAACAGTTTCATACTTTTAACCTGTTAAACTTTATATTTTTCGTTCCGTTTTTTCCGTGTCACAGTTTTATAACATATATAAAATTATAAAAATTAAAAAAATTAAAAATCAAAAAAAATCAAAAAACATGCGGGCCATACAATTAAAAAACAAAAGTAAATAAAAATCGAAAGAACATAGTAAATTACAAATAAAACAGGATCAAATAATAGAAACTCTGTTACTTTTTACAACAAGAAACTTGAAAGATAGTAGACATTTTATTTTGCAAAGAAAACAAAGATTATGAGATAATATATGACAAATTTCTAAAAATCTTGACATAACTGTTTATAAATACGTAAAAATAGACATCCAATAACTTTCTATTTAAAATTTTTTAATTAAGAAGAAACAGACGGTGGGTAGCCACTAATACAAACTAATCATAATTAATACAACATTGATAAACACCCCGACCCAAAACACCGATAAAAATAACGATAATTCAATAAACCATAGTCTACCCACCTCTCCACAAAAATATGTACCCACTAAAACCCCACCAATACTAATTCGAAAAAAAAAAACCTAACCCCAAACAAATCCCTAACAAAATAATAACCCAAAAAATAACATAAAAAAACCCCAACCAATAACCTACCAAAACCTCAAAAAAAACCATCCTAAAAATTATACCAACCTACCACACCTCTCCTCAACTAATCCAGGCACACATCAAAAAAAAAATTCACATACCAAAAGATACAAAAAGAAAATTAAAAAACATAATCCCATTTTGTAAAACCTACCACACGAAACACAAAAAATTTAATCATTGTCCATTTGTACCCAAGAAGAAAACAAAAACACAGAACAAACCCCAAACACCACCAATCCCACCACATCCCAACCACGCCCCCACCACAACTTACCAACCCCAAGTTTGTACCAACCACAATAACCTAGTAACATATCGACAACCCCCTCCCTTACCCCCCATAACACCCCACACAAACACGCCCTATACTTTAAAACTGTATAACACAACCTAACATAAACCAAAGCCTACCACAACACACCCCAGTACAAATAAATTGCCAATAGAGAGAAACAACCAATTAACCACCCATACTACAACACAACATATACACCCATGAAATCCAACTAACCATACCAAAACCACCACCAACCCGCCATAATGTTACCGCCACCACGAGAAACCACAATCATAACCACAAACCCACACCCCAAAAAAACATACAATATTGAACACACAACCAAAACACACAACAAACACCAAAACCCCCCCCCAACAACAACCTTACACACCCAACCCTCAAAAACCACACACACCACCACTCATCAAAAAGTAACCCACCCCTCCCCACAACCCACCACCCCCCTACACCACACCATAACACCCTCTCCAACGACCCCACACACCCCACACCCACAACCCCACCCAACCAACACACCCAAACCCCAACTCCCCCCATCCTCACCAACCCACCTATCCCTCCAATACACCACCCCAAATAACCCCTAACCAACCCCATATTCCCAAGACCACTCAACAAGCACACATATCACACCAGACTAAATAACATACACCATTACATAAAAATCTACCAAACTACTCCAACCATATTAGTAATCTCTCTAACCAACCAACACACCATCCCCAAACTCAACACTACATCAACCAACTCAACTACTCATACCAACCTAATTGCCAATAATCACCCCACATTTTTTTTTTATTTTAATTTAATTGTTACTATATTTTTTTTTTTTTATTATATTTATTATATTTATTTTATTTATTTAACATAACTCTCTACCCCCCCCAACTACCCCCTTTTTTTTTTTTTACCAGTGCATAAGTGTCAAAAAGTTTTTTTTATTTTTAAATCAAAATTATTTTTTTTAAAAATAATCAATTTTTATTTTATATTTTTTTTTTTATTAAATATAATCAGTTTTATTCTTATTTCCGAAATTTTATAAATTTTTAATTTAATTATAATAAAATACATAAAAAATATTTTTAAATTATTAAAATTAAAAATCAATCTTAAAACACATATAACATTTAATCTCAAACCTACATAAAAGACTCAGTTTAACACAGATAAAAAATATATAATATATAGACCAAAAAGAAATTTTTTTATTAATTTTTTTAATACAAACAACATCAAACGAATCCCACTCAATAATAATATTCCAGAATACACATTAATACAATTTAGTATATATAACATAAAAAATAAATTTATAATCAAAATTTAAAAAAAATTAAAAAAATTTCAACAAGATTTTAAAATCTAAAAAAAAAAAAATAAAAAAAATAATTTAAAAATCAAAATTAAAAAACATGATGGCATATAAGGAATTCGATTGATGCGGATGTAATTATAAAAATATCAAAAAAAACATGAGCGGGATGCGGCGTGGGGACACCAAATATTAGGTTTTTTTTTTTTGGGGGGGGTTGTGGGGGGGATGTTTTTTTTTTTTATTTTTTTGTTTTTTTTTTTTTTTTTAATTTTTTTTTTTTTTTCATTATTTTTTTTTCATATAAAAGAGAAAATAATATTGATTTAAAGGGGGCCGAACGTATCTAACATTAAAAATCAAATACTATAAATAATCTTATTTATTATAATTACAGATAAAAAATATAACATATTATAATAAAAAATTTATATTATTAATAATATTAATAAAAAAACAAATGTATAATTTAATAAACAACAACTATTAAAAATGAAAAACATAAAATTATATAAATAAAATTTAAAAAACATATATAAAAAAAAACAACAAAAAATCAATAAAACACAAAAATGACAACACAAAGAAAACAAAAAAAAAAAAAAAAAAAAAAAATAAAAAAAAAAAAAATAAAACAAAAAAAAAATAATGGGTAAAAAACAAAATAAAAAAAAAAAAAAAAAAATAAGTGGTGGGGAAAACATAAAACACAATAATATAAGAACTAACAAAAAAAAATACTACAAAACCAAAAATAAACAACACAAAAAAAAAAAAAATAAAAAAAAAAAAATAAAACAGCATAAAAAAAAAATAAAATTGAAAAGTGAAATAAAAAAGAAGAACATAACAACAAAAAAACAAAAAAAATGAAATAACCATAAC
>BQNB010114642.1:14363-21712 GCA_026074375.1 Tanacetum coccineum
TTGTCATAAGGAGGTGCATCTTCTTCTACCATCGTCAAAAATCATGCCCTTGAAATTTATCCAGTTTTCCAAAGTTAGTAGTCATCTCGTTCACAGAATTTCCTTCAGCCATGTTTATCACAGAATACTTTATACATTTGTAGGTATTCGGGTTAGGGTATGTGCTAATAATCTTGGATATCTTACTTGAATCATGTTGAGTTCATTTTCCATATAAAGTATCTCGACCCTATTGGTGCCTGGGTATCACGAAATCCTTATCGGGATAATTCAAGAAGAACACTTTGATTTTAGGCACAAGAGATCAAAGTAAGAACAAAGAGGAATTGTATGTTTTTTTATGTTCGACGAGACCAGATTTGTTAGTTATATAAACAAACAGTTTGACAGTTAAAGTCGGTTAATGTTGGTTAATTCCCAACAGTCACGACTCTTCACCAACAGACATGTAGTTATATAAACTGTGAACAAAGCTTTGCCAAGTGATTAAAGCAGTTTAGAAGTCTTCGGTTTATGTGGTTAATTTTATCTCCCCCCCAGTCAAGACTTTCTGCATCTTTTCACCATTAACATGAGCTATGTTGAGCATGCTTGAGTTTTAATCTCCAACAGTCCGACATTCTGTTACACCTAACAACTATTGGTGGATGGGCTATAGTTTTTGGCGATGCACAAGCCCCCCCCCCCCTCCCCCCCCCCTCCCGGGGGTGGGCGGGGTCTGCAACTCCCCCCCGGGGGAGGGGGGGTCTGCCCTCTCGACCCATGCATGCTGATGTGGCAGCGGGACCCCAGCAAGTGGCTCTGCCCGTTGACCCCGCAAGGGGACACGGCCCCCTTGACCCCCGCATTTTCTGTCATGGTCGAGTTCATATTAGCTCAACGAGTGTGCACTCCACACTTTTCTAACTCGTACCCGAGCCGAATATGAAATCTCATCGGTCTCTAGTAAATCGCAATTACCTAAACTAGTTGATGATTCTAAAATCATCAACATACATGTTCATATAAAAATGTGGTAACACCAAAATTAAGTGTCTAATATTAGTTCTAATACTAGCTACTGCATTACGCCAACAGATGTATATATTAAGCTCAGATGAAGATCAGTAAACCAAATAGAAGTCTAATTTTTATATAAATTAAACAGTCAATGATGGAAGATTCCATGCTTTTCCGTTTTGCAGGCCCATATTATTTGAATCAACCAAAATACGACTGCAAAAATAAGTATACTTTGTTGTAGACCATACCGTTTTAAGTTTTTTGATTTAGACTTATATAATTTGACATATTTTAGAATTGTTTTGTGACAGTTTTACTTATGTATTAAAAATATATACTTGTAGTAGTTTGTCCGCGCCAACGCACATGTAACTCCTGGTGTCAAACTCAAAAAGTGGTGTCACGTCAGCAAAATAGAGTTTGGCACCAGAAATGCTATGGCACCAGAATTCAGTGGCATTGGTTTGGCATCAGAATTCTGGTGCCAAACTTTTTTTTAATTTTTTTTAATTGACTATTATTTAAATAAACTTATTAAACTAAAATAAAATTCATTAAAATTAAAACATTACATTAAAAAAATACATAAATTAAAAGACATAAATTAAAATGCATAAATTAAAAGAAATAATTTCACCAGAAATGCTATGGCACCAGAATTCAGTGGCATTGGTTTGGCACCAGAATTCTGGTGCCAAACTTTTTTTTTAATTTTTTTTAATTAACTATTATTTAAATAAACTTATTAAACTAAAATAAAATTCATTAAAATTAAAACATTACATTAAAAAAATACATAAATTAAAAGACATAAATTAAAATGCATAAATTAAAAGACATAATTTAAAAAACATAAATTTAACGGCGTCGGTCGACTAGTTTGGTGGTAGATATTCGGCTCGGATTCGTTCCTTTTGGGCGTTGATGATAGCGGCGTAGGTCGGATCCATCCCGCTTGTGTCGATTTGGAGAACTTTCATGTCCTCCGCAATCTTTTGAGCTTGAATCAACCGTCTTCGGTCTTCGCTCTCTTGCGAGAGCACTTGCATTTTGGCCTTGCGGTCTAAGTCGTATTGTTCCGCCATGAACTCTTGATAAGCGACCGGGTTAGAACCGGAGCTAGCGGTCGAGTTAGAACCGGAACGTTGACTTTTAGCAATTCGTTGCAACCCGGGTGGCCGAGGCAACTCATCATCTCCAAAATGGTCCGGTTCCTTGTCGGTACCCCGAAGACGACTTCTTCGTTGCAAAGTCGATTCGGGGTTTTTCCACTTGTGCCTATCTTTCAAAAAATTCCAAGCACTCCGGTGCTTAAACTCACCCCCGACGATGGTTTCATACAATTGGAGCACCCTCGCCATATGGTTCTCATCGTTCTCCCCACTATGAGCAAGCGTTTCCTCATACAATTGGTTAAACTTCATAACCGCGGCATTCATTGGAGTCCACTTGCCCGTCAACATGTTCTTTGTACGCTTTTGGAAGCCTTTTTTGTTAGCTTCTTGATTGTACACATCTAGGATTTTGTACCAAAAGTCATCAACTTTTGATCACACCCGGTTTTTGGATCCTCGGAAATTTGAATGAAACTTTCCGCTAAAAGCAACTCCTCGGCTTGGGTCCACGCATGTCGAATTCGTCATTCTTTGGTTTCTTTCTCAACTTCCACATCTTTTCCTTTGTTTCTTTTTGCTACCGACTTCTTACGACCGCGGTTAGGCTTCGACGTCGGGGTTGGAAGCGGTTCCTCTTCTTCTTCTTCGGTTTCGTCAACTAGGTGGTGAGATTGTTGCTCGGAATGTGGTTGGAAAGTGGTGAATTGGTTTGATTGTTGTTGTTTGTTCATTTGCATTTGCATTTTAAATTGGTGAAACAACATTTGTTCTTCTTGATTAGAATATTGAGGTTGGAAATTTGGATAGTAAGGCATTTGGGTGAATGAAGGTTGAGTGGAATCGCCCGGATTCGAAGACGACCCCGGAATTTGGTTGGTTGGGTCGGTAAGCATACCGGAAATCCAATTCGGGTTGGGATTCATTTTTTTGAGTGAAAGACGAGAGAATTGGTATAGAAATTGTGTGTGAAGTTATAAAATATAAATGGGGTATTTATAGGATTTTTAAAGGGGTAAAAATAGGGTTTTGGGGGTATTTTTTTAAATATCCGCTCCCCCCAACGGCTCCAAACGGCTATTTTTTCAAAAAAAATAAAATAAAATTATCGATCGCGTGGGCTGTTAACCACGGCGCGAGAGTGCTTGGCGCGAACCACGGAGTGGTGCGCCATGGCTCAATCTCACGCCATGGCTTGGCACGAAGCCATAACACCACCACTCCCTCCCCTCATGAAATGCAACCATGTTTCATAAACAATACGTTATCTGAGCCGTCGCATACATACTTTTAAGTTCATTTATGGTTGATATAATTTATATTTTATAGTCAGAAATATAGGTGCTCCGGACTATGGTCATACATGCTTAATAACTTTCTTTGCAGTTTATTGCTTACAAGTTTATGGTCTATGCTTGCTTATATTTTCGGTGTGTGTTTGCCGAACTTTTAACCTGTAGCTACTAACTTCCTTAAACGAAGCTTTTCAATTGTTTTTTAAAGTTTGTGGAGGTCTGTAGAGATTTGGTGAAAAGTGAGGGAAGCTTGCCGAGAGGAAAACGTAGATGTGAGACAAAAAGGACTGAATCGCTTTCGCTTTACAATGGTAAATAGTATATATAACCGGCAACTTACAAACAAAATGGAACATGTAGCAGCCCTTTTTAATCTTAACAAGATTCATAAAGCAATAATACGTAAGAAAGAAAAGTACAAAAAAGTATTCAGTGTGTAAGAGCACATATCTCTTGTGTTATAAACAACATTCAGTCAATCAAGCCGGAGCAACTGAACCTCCAGTAGGCTCGGTTACCTCTTCATTTTCACCCGATAATTCTTCGAGAGATTTGCCGTTAGGTTCGGGCACCAAAAACGTAAAAGCCATACCCAAGAAATTGATAATTCCAAGAGCTATGAGCGAGTACCTGATTCCGATACCTGTGGGGTAGCCCTTGTCGGTCTTGTGGGGATCAGTGCTTTGAGAGGCATAGAGAAACCCATATGCACCCACAATGGCTCCCGCTTTCCCAGCTGCTGCAGATATACCATGACAAGTGGACCGCAGCCTGGCTGGAAATATTTCGGCTGGGACAACAAACGTTGTGGCGTTAGGGCCAAAATTTGCGAAGAAAAATGTTAATGAGTACATGATCACAAAGCCGAGCCGGTTTTCATGTAAGGTCCAGTGGTGGTACGGGATTGCAATAGCGAACATGAATACGGTCATGAAAAAGAATCCCATTAGCTGGATCGTGAAACGGCCTATGATATCGATGAAAGCGACAGTGAACCAGTAACCAGGGACAGTACTGCAAAGAGCGATTAGGGTTTGAGCTTTTGCAACTTTGAAAACCTCACCCGTAGCGCTCATTTTAGCTGCCGCGGGGATCCATCCGATAGCTGTGAAAACATCTTTTTGGAAAAGGTTTTGTGAGTAGAAAGCGATATCGAGCAAAAACCAAGTGGAGGTGGTTCCGAGTAAATGAAGACCATGACGGCGAAGAAACTCTCTGGAGAACAACCCAAATGAGTTACTCTTGTCAGCGGCAATTTCCTCGACCTTGTGCTCTTCAGCTTCAATCTCAACTTGTAACACTCTAGCCATATCTTGAGCAGCCTGTTTCGCGTTTTTTGCAACCAAAGCAGTGTAACGTGCAGTTTCGGGCATCTTCATACGCCAGTAGTATGTCAATGCTGCTGGAATAGCGCCAAACATGAGAATAATACGCCAGATGTAATCCGCCTGTGGCGCTGTGGATAAAACAGGGTTCGTTGCATAGGATGGTTCATTAAATGCGTGGTCAAAAGAAGCTGACACGATTAAAGCCACTAGTCCACTAGCCAAAATCCCAAACCCTTGCATAGCAAAAACAGCAGCGATAAACGCACCACGTGTTTTCTTGTTAGCATATTCGGACATAATGGTAGCCGAGAGAGGATAATCGCCTCCAATGCCAAACCCGAGCCAAAACCTAAAGAAACAAAGTGTCGCCATCACACCTTTTGCCTCATTCCCAAAAGAGAGACCAGAAGCAAAAGAACATACAACCATGACAGCTAAAGTCATTCCGTAAACTTTCTTTCGGCCCATTTTGTCACCAAGCCACCCGAAGAAGAGTTGACCACATAGAGTTCCAACAAGGGCGACACCAGTAACCGAAGAGTTAACACTAGGTGGTAGGGTTCCAGGTTTGGGTGAACCTTCTACGTGGTAATATATTCGGCCTAGCAATTTCGTGACGAGCGAAATTGCAAAGAGATCGTACGCATCGGTAAAGAAACCCATACCCGCGATCACGATCGCTGTGAAATGGTACAATTGAGTCTTGGCGGAATCAAGTGCACTAAGCACTTGTAGTTGCTCTCGAGCCATGGCCACTCCTCTTTCGAAACTATTGTTGTCTGCAAAAAAGGAACAATAAAAATAATGAAACCCAAAAGCTCATACGCATGCATGTTTTATTAAGAAAATTGATCTTTAAAATAATTCAATTACATGAATGGATTTAAAGAAAGAAATGCTTAAAGATTCTCTAAGTATATGTTTTACTTATTGATGTCTGAATTTTTGACATTTGGAATTAAATATGTATCATCAATTATTGTTGCTATAAAACAGAGTTACTTTAGAAAAGTATTACATGGCCGATACTTTATTAGTTTGCACACTGTCAAAGATTTTTACATAAATTGATGACCTAATGAATTTTAGTACCAATATCTATTATTACTGGTATTAGTTAACTAAGCAAACAAACAATTTATATATATATATCATGCATGCATGTACAAAACAATCAAGAACATATGAATAAAACAAATACACCATATCCTTGGACTATACATCGTCAACTATTGGCTATCCGGCCACCTATCTGAATTTAAATCAGTTAGATTTAATTTGCTCGTACATACATAAATATGAGTAAAATGAATTGACAATTATGAAGACTCATAAGGGTTTGAATCGCCATACTTCACTGATTTTGCTCAATCATAAAGGTATGTTATTTTCTGTAGATGACAAAATTTTGTCCATTATATTGTTTTCACGGACACAAAGAAACTTTAGTGCAGTTACGGAAACAAGTAAAGAACTAAAGACATTAATAGAAATGAGGATGCAAGTTTTCTAAAATAGTAAAGCAGTTAAACTAATTTTATACGAAGTATCTATTAAAGAACTACTACAAAATCATCTGTTTGATTAGTCGACAAAAAACATGCAATGCAAGAGAGAGAGAGATAGATAGAGAATAAGCTTAATTACATTGATAAGAGAGTAGCTATCCAAATGGTTTCAGACTGATTGAAGGAAAGGAGATGAGAAGATGATAAGTAGAATTCATGGGTATTTAAGAGGCACAACACTAAGAATCTTTAAAGCATATGCTCTCATCTGCTAATGTCAACGCCCCACATTGCTTATCTAATTATCTAATCTTCTAAACAGGTCAACGCCCAGCTGGTCTAATTTTTTCGCTAAATAAATCATCCATCCACCTCTTCTTGTTTACCAGGATTCCTTGTTAAAAACCTCTAGTTTATTTGGTACATTTTATTGATAACTTAATTAACAGTAACATTACTTAAAGCCTCTTTTAACTTAATAAAAAAGACAGAAAAAACCCTCCTCTGCGATCTTCGATTTTAACCAATCTTTGATCGTTTTTCTACTGTGATTCCTAAACCTTGCTTATCTCCTAAACAACCTTCTTGATTCTATTGGCTATGTAACTGATCTTAGTGTTTGTTGCGTACCAGTTTAATCATTAGTTTGCTTTTAGGGTCCTTAATCGATTTTAGGGTTAGGGTTTAAACATTTTATGTCTTATTAAATCGTTGAGTATAATCATTGTACTATCTTGTTTTAAAACCTATCCTACGGTTTTAAGTTTCTTAATGGTGTGTTTCTTTTGTTGTGGTTTGCATATACATCTTGGAGGTTACTGTTTGGACGTGTATCTGGGATTGTGTTTGGTGAGTTTGATTCGAATTCGGGTATATTAGAAGTGTTGGATTTATGCTTATTGGATTTGTGTAGGGTTTGTATGTCTTGAGTATGGAACAAGGCTTCTTGAGTCCGAGAGGGAGAGCGGTAGGGATAGGTGCACTACAAGAAATATGAGAACGGGTGACGGACTTTTCCCCGGCGACATATGTCGCTGGGGAATATGCACTAAACGACAAAAATATATCCTACGTGGCACCAATTCTCGTAGAAAATTTAGTCAA
>BQNB010114643.1:0-21712 GCA_026074375.1 Tanacetum coccineum
ACTTTGGAAGACTTTATTTATGTTGTATTTGTACTTGATAGGAACATTGTAAGTAATTCTGCATGTCCACATATTGGGGGAAGATTGTTAGCCTTAAAATATGTTGACTAATCTGGAATTACATTTATCATTTATAGTCGTGTCGGGCTAGTTTAGCTAGTCAAGCCCAGGACTATAAATACCCCCTCCATACTTCCATGGAGGGGTAGAAGCTCACTTTTATAAAAGTGAAAGTGTGTGTGTTTTCTCTCTAGCACACACACTCTTCCCATCTCATTTTCCTCTTTCTAATAAACATGGCTCAATTTCTTTTTCACTTTACCATTCCTTCGGATCCTTTGTTTATAAGGTGAATCTTATGTTATCAGAGAACACGACCCAACCCATTATCTAGAATATTCTTTCTCATGATGGCGTCACGATTAAAACTTCATGTAAAAGTCTTTACGAGACCCTACATCAAGTTTTTGGCGCCGTTGTCGGGGAATAGTTAGGTTTTGATCATAGTTTAGCTTAGTTCTACTTGCTTGAATCCTTTAAAGTAAGATTTAATTTCTGCAAATTAGCTTTCTTGTAGTCTATCTTTTCTTCGTGTTATTTGTTTCGTAACTCATTCTCGTCAACCACCATGGGAAACGAGAATCCCATCCGTACTCTAGGAGAATACTCCAAACCTAGCTACGAGGCTATAGGAATACCATTGAGCTCCCTGTAGGGAAAAATGTGGTACCTCTTCGATCCGACACCATCCGGTTGGTGCAAAACGGATGCTCATTCTACGGACTTCGGTCTGAGGATCCAAACCAACACCTCAAGGATTTTCTTAAACTTGTGGACTCACTTGACATTGACGGTGGCAATAGGGAAAGAACGCGCCTGCGTTTATTTCAATTTTCCCTTCGCGATCAAGCTAGCAATTGGCTTGAACGCTTTCCAGCAGAATCCATCACCACATGAGAGGATCTTACTACCTGATTCCTTGCTCAATTCTTTCCACCGGGAAGGACCGCAAAACTCCGCAATGATATCCTGATGTTCCAACAACATCATGGAGAATCTTTATCCGAAGCGTGGACTCGTTTCAAGGACTTGCTACAAAAAGTTCCTCATCATGGCATCGATCGTTGGCTTCAAATCCAATTTTTTTATGATCATGTCTCCTTTCATCTTAAGTGCAAGATTGACCGCGTCGCCGGCGGCAAACTCCGCAATAAGAACACCGACGAATCTTGGGAAGTCATTGAGAACCTCGACCTCTACGACCATGAAGGCTGGGATGAAACAAATGAATTCGTCAAACCGGTCAAGGCCATTGCTACGCCTCATAGCGTCCCAAAAACACCTGACCGGAGACTTTTCGAGCTCGAAGACCAGATTAACTTCTTACTAAAAGGGTCACGACCGTCGCCCACATCGAGCTCAGCGAGCTCAGCACACACCTGTAACAACCGGCAATTTTTGAAATTTTAAATGACTATTTTACCCTTTGACTTTTCGGGTCCGACTTGACTTTTTGACTTACAGGTCCAAGCCCTCAACCCCAATCATCAGGAACTACTTTTGAGGCTCGAGTAAAGGACTACATGGCAGTACACACCGAAAGGATGGAAAGATTTTAGAACACCATTTTCAAGCAACGCGAGGAGATCAACGACAGGATGACTAAAATGTTCAGACTTAAGGAACTCACGAACAGCAGGACCCCTGAGAAAGTATTGATAAAGGAAGAAGCCAAATTCCCCGTCACCAAGAACGTAAACTTTATCTCTCTAGCAAGAGGAGAGGAAGAAAGGAATGATAAGACGGATGAGACACTCGGCAACACTGTAAAATCTACCATAACAGAAACAGAAATACCAGTAAAGGAAGCCGAAAGGAATAATGAAACTAAAAACAAACTGATAAAAAAGGCTGTAAAGAAAGAAGTGGAGGAAGTACTTAGTTCTCAGTCTGTAGAATATTATCTGAAGCATAGGATTAATGAAAAACTAATCGAGGGACTAGTCGATAATAATAGGTTCAGTGACTCTTTGTCTAGGGCCCGAGTTAAGGAAAAGACATATAATGTGTTACCTCAGGGGCCTGTTTATGAAGTGATCCTCAAGAAGAAGATAACAAAGAAGGAGGACATCGGAGGGAATTTCAAAATACCTTGCAGCATAGAGGGCCTTAAGCACGTGAACGCCCTCGTCGATCAAGGGTCCGATGTGAACGTCATGCCCTGCTCCACTTACATGAAACTTACCGACGAAATTCCTGCTGAGAAGACAATTAGACTTGCTAGCTCGCACTCGTACATTTACCCTTTAGGAATTACTGAGGACGTATTAGTTGAGGTCGCTAAACATGTATACCCCATAGACTTTATGATTTTGGATATCAAGGAAAACGAAAAGAGGCCTTTCATCTTAGAAACACCATTCCTGACAACGGCCAATGTCGCAATTAAGTTTGATAAAGGCACCATAACTCTAAGATCTGGAAAGAGTAAGATAAGTTTCCATAGGATACCTGATTCCCCCTGTATGGACAGAGTAAGAGTCAAAAAACGACATAGAGCCATAGCCCCCACTATGGACTGTTAATAGGCTAGTCCAGATTGGAAGAATAATATATAAGCTTCACTTTAAAACGGGGGATGGATTTCAACAATGGAGGAGGCTAAAGTTTCAAAGGCAAGATCCCACTCTTATTACAAACCCAAGGGAGGATATGGATGATGAAGGAGAAGTCATGTAGGAACGTGTGACTTCGAGTCTAGCCTATAAGACTCGTAAATAAGAAAAGCGTTTCTTGGAAGGACCCAATATTTACTTTTCCGCAATTAGGAGTGTATGTGTTTTATTCTTTTCATTTTATTTTTTTAATCATGTTCGAACCTATTTGTAATCATGCTTTGTATTATTTTAACTTGTCTAATTTCAATCAAAGGTATTTTGCAAACAATAAGTGTTTGGGAATCTATCCGGTTTTTAGAACCAAGTTCAAGCATGTTAAATAAATTGTTTAGATTAATTCGCGTCAGTTTCGAGTCATATGAGTAAATTGTCAAATCTCGGGTTTTATGCAGCTATTTGTACAGGAATTAACTTATGGAATCAAGTGCAGGAAATTTTTTCTTCACATAAACAAAAAATGTTGTTTTCATAGAAGTGGAGACGGCATCACGATTTTACACGCGCGCGTCACCACGAACTGTGACGGGGTCAGGATTTTCCTGACGGCGTCAAACGCCCAGGTCTAAAAAACTTAAAGTTTTTAATTATTTTTGAAAATAAAACTTGCATAACATTTAAAATATGTAATCTTCTGTTATAAACCTACAAAACCAATGAGTTTGACAATTCTCTCTCATCCTATCTTTACTTTTGCTTTATCGAGTCAAACCCTAAATTCATATTGCTTATATTTGTTTATCCACATTTGTGTTCTTGGTATAGTTGTCATGGTCTTTGATTACAGGTTATATTTGATGAGAAAAAGCTTGGAAGTTTCTTAGGAAGTTTATTGGGACAATTCATGGTGACGATTTAACCAGTTATCGCATATTTCTTCTCCATTATTGAGCACACCAGGGGAGTACTAGTTTCTTTTACTTGTTTTCCTTTCCCTTTATTCGTTTTTACGGGTACCTCTAAAGAACATGGGGTACTATGTTCAACTTAAGTGTAGGGGGGAAAATAACCTTCGAAATTATTCTTTCATTGATTTGCTTTTGTCATTAAATGATGGGTAATACATCGAACTAGCATAAGGAGGTTTTTTTGACCAAAATTTTAATTTTTTATGACACATACCGACGATAAACGAGTATTTAATAGCGTGGTCATGGATAGAAAATTTATATTTTAGCACCAAAAATCTCAAATTCCACCCCATAATGTAGAGGTTCTGCCCTTAGATATTATACCTTTAGCTTGTTCGAGTTAAGGAGTGAGCAATCACGTGTGTCTATTTCGTCGTTACGGATGTGTATGTGTGGTTTTGTCGCCTTTTCTGGAACATTGGTATCGGTTACTTTAGGATTATGATAGTGTATCGGTAGCATATTAAATTCTAGAACTTGTTTTTGTGATGCATCCCGAGACCGCCCATAGTAAGTGTTGGTTATGATTGATATAGAGGCATAGGATTACCATGTTTATTTAAAACCGTAATTGTTATGTTGGTCACCACCGATCATATAAACTGTCCACCACCTTGCCTTGCATCATTTTTAAATGAAGGTCCCCTAGTATAACCCTCCGAGCTTATCCTTTTTCACGGTTCTCGTATTTTTCGGGTGGATTCCAGATTATTAATAAAGAGCATTGTCACCCTTAAACCAATCGTTACACCCAAATCACCTTAGCCCACATTGTATGTACTCATTTTTAGTACATTATTGTTTTAACCCAAGTTAATTATTTGAGTACATGGTTGCTAAGTCCTTATCTTTTTAAATACTATTTTGGGACGATTGAGATTCATGGTAGTATTTATTTCGCGAAAGAATGGGGAAGAAAAGTTAAGTCAATACCCCCATATATTTGTTAGATGATCTCCATATTATTTTAATCCACCTCAAATCGGGTCATTAGTTAGACTGTAAATAATCATGTAAAAAGCTTGTTGATCACACGCCTTGATCGATTCTTTACGTAGTAAAGGGTTTGTCACCTTGGAAGAATCCAAAATAACAATGATTAAGACTTTGTATGTATACCAAAGTGTATGCGGAATTACACTTTGATACTCTAGAGATGTTTATCAATAGAACAGTAATAGACAAACAACCAATGAACAAGGAAGTAATAACAAACTGCTTCAATATTATTAGAATAATAATACGAGTACTCTTGTAGTACTGGGGTTACAACCTTGAAGCTATCACAATCTATTTCTAAAAGTATTTGTCTAAGTATATATTTATCCTAAACCTAGGATCTCCTTTTATAGAACACAAGGAGTCCTTTACAAAGATAACTACCTATCTTTTAGGATCAGTTACAAACAGCCCATATAATCTCCAGATGCTTATTATCTCCTAGTCAGGCAGCTTGACCATCCCCAGCAGTTTAACCTTTCTCCTAGCAGTATTAACTAACACTGGCAGTACTAAGTATGTATTGGCAGTACTAACTCCATTAGTACTGTTAGTTATACCTTGGCAGTATTAAGTCTTGTGAAGATTTATTCCTAACAATCTTCCCCTAAACTTGTGATTGTCCTTCAAATAATTCAAGTTTTTCAGAATTAAATCTTCAAGTCTTTTCTTTCCTTTGCTAATGATTCTTTTCAAACATTTGTCTACTTCGGGTACTATAAGATCTTATGTACATTTTGAAGTTCAAACGCATGTGAACTCTCATGATCAACCTCTAATTTCTTCTTCAACATCTTGGAAATCATCTCTTGACTTAGAGGGTATTTCTTCTCTGTCGGCATATGTATGGCTATACCACTCTGCATTAGTAAAATGTGAATACCACAGAAATCATATAAACTCCAGCTTATCACATTGTATTCATGCTGATTCTTCCATATCTCATCATCTTCATCAGGCTCAAACAACGTGTGCAGATCTCCCCAAAGCTATAGATCATACCCTTCTGGTCTTTAAGTACTATACCTTTCCTTGACTAGTTGTGACAATGCTTTCTACATCCGTCTTCAATGTCTTCAAGCACTCGTCACTCAATACTTTGTAGTTCTTGGAACTGCCATCTCCTCTGAAAACTTGATAATACATGAAATTCTCTGTCAAAACACAAGTCTTCCAGTCTACAATCAGAAAATTTGTAGATAGAGATTCAACCTCCAAAGGAACTTCTTCTCTTGGTATTATATACAAAATCTCCTTTGAGGTTCTTCCTTTCAACATCTTCTTCCTAACTTTTGTCTCTTCCTTGTGCTTTTTCTAGGAATATATTTCTTTCTCTTTGCTCCAGTTTCTTTAACAACTTCTTTCATTTCTTCTTGTGTATCAACATCTTCTTCTTCTTCTTTTCAGGAGACTTCATCTTTTCAGGAGACTTCATCTTTTCAGTTTCATGCTCCATAGGCTCAATGTGTTGATTAAAATCCCAAACCTTTTCAAATATTGGCCTAATCTCATCATAAGACATTCCCTTGAAGTCACTAATCTTGTAGTTCCCCTGATTCTTCAAGTATTTGATCATGTTTTTCCTTGCTTGGGCAACTGTCTTTGGTTTCATCTTTTGAGTATGATACCTTATGACTGAAGGATCATTCCAATCTATCTTCTTAGATGTCTTAGCTTCAGCCATAGCTCTTTGTCTTTCCTCTTCATCCCACTGTCTGGCTATTTCTTCATCTCTTGCAATCTGAGCTCTTTGTTCCTCATTCATTTGCTCTTCAAGTCTGATGGCTTCAGCAAAACTTAATCTTTCTTGTTCAAGTTCTTTCTTAGACTTCTTCTTGGGCTCAGACTCTATCATTATAGCTTTTCCCTTGTCTTGTCTTGATCTTTTCTCTGCACTCCTTCTTGTATAAGTAACAGTTCCTCCAGCAGTACTAAGATTTACCTCAGCAGTACTAACTATTGGAACTTCTTCACTAGCAGTACCTTGTTTTGCTCCAGCAGTACTAACTTCAGCACTTCCTTTTTCACTGCTTTGTTGATCTTGAATCACTTCTGTAGGAGTCACATCTTGAATCACAGGTTCAGTTTCATTACTTGCTTTCTCTTGAACCTCTGCATCAGATAATATCCTCCCCTATTTGGAAGAATCATCTGCAATGTCTTCATCATCTGAATGAACAATTTTAGCTCTCCTCCTTGCTTTCCCAATCTTGATTTGAGCCTCTAGCTTCTTGACCCTGAGTATGAGCTTAGTAAATGCAGAACTGTAGGTTTGCTTTGTTGTCTTCAAGTCATCCTCCAAAACTCCAATCCTGTCAAATAGTTTGGTAACCAAATCTGTCAATTCATTGAGTTTCAATCTACCCTCATCACTTCCATGCGAGTGAACAGCATGGATAGGTGATTCATTGGGTGTAGGAAGATGGTGCTCTGCTACAGGTGATGGTTGTGTTGGTGATGATGTGTTGGTGATGGTTGTGTTGGTGCAGCAGTGATATGTTCAGGTGTAGGTGAAGGTGCAGGTGAAGGTGAATGTGTAGGTGAGTGGGAAGGTGAAGGTTCAGGTGAGGGTGAAGGTGAAAGTTGTGTTTACTGGAAAGGTAAAGTAGAAGTCAGTAAAACATCTACATATTTGGAAAAGAGCAACTTCCTGGCCAGAATATCCCTTTGTAGGCCTCTTCATGTTGTTAAAAACTTTGTTGCTAAGAGAGGGTACATGATAAGTTCTTGTGTGTGGTTGAAGCTGGTTTCTCTGCATATCTAGACATATTTGAATGAACCTAGGGTACATCAAAAACCTATGGGGGCTAGAGATATTGGACACCATATGCTCAAAAATCATCCTAGAGAAATTAAACTTCGTATTGGTAGCTAAACAGATAACAGCAGTGGCAATATTACTACTAAACTGCTCCCAAGCAGTCTTCTTTGGGCTAAGGAAATGAAGAATAGAGTGGATAAGAAACCTCCATTGAGGGGAAAAAGCACCCTTTTGAAAAGTTAACTTATCTGAGTCTGTGTGATATCCCATAAGCGCCAATTGCTCAAAGATCTCCGAGTTGGGAATAGAAGAAATACCATCTGATCACCAACTGAGTTGTCTGTCTTAAGATCCCTCAGTTATAGTCATTGAGTGACCATCAATGGTAGCAGTAATCTTGACTTCTCCATTTTCAGCAGTAGAAACTTCAGCAGACCTCCAAAATTGTTTGATAAATGAGACACAAACATCTGGCTTCTTTGTGAGTGCATAGCAGATGTGACTTCGATTTAGGAAATCGATGATTTGATGAAACCCTGTACTACCTGTAGATTTCTCTAAAAACGCTACCATGTTGTGCTTGTTACAAAATTCCAAGTTTGCCATGAATAAAACTGTGAGTAATCGAGTGGGATATGATCGTGGATGAATATATGAAGGTTGGAGAAAGTTAAGTGAGATATAAATAGAGAATTGTAGAGATATGAGTTATCCGACTTAAAGAAATTGAGTTTATCGTGACTTAAATTAACTTATTTTTATAAAGATCACGAAAGTCCAATTGGTCAAACCCCTATATCATAGGAATTTGGAGGGAATATCTCAACGGCTTTATTAATTAATGAAAAATCTGTTAGACCCAAACAGTACTAACGGCCATTTAGCAGTACTAAATTTGGTCTAGCAGTACTAAATTAAGCCTAGCAGTATTAACTTCTCCACCCAAAAGCAGTACAAACACCAAAGTGTTGTATTTCTCAAATATAACTTCACACAACCTCTCTTTCTGTTTTTAAGCTCACATTTTATCTCTCAATTCTTTTGGCTCACTTTTCACTCTGTCTGTTTTTCACACATCTCTCTTTTTGTTTTTAAGCTCACTAAATCTCTCAATTCTTTTGGCTCACTTTTCACACTGTCTGTTTTTCACACATCTCTCTTTCTGTTTGTAAGCTCACCAAATCTCTCTTTTCTTTTGACTCCATAAAATCACAAAAGTTAGTTTGGCAAACTACCAGCCATTAATAGATTTGATTAGTCTTTACCAATAGCCGTTTTCTTTGGACTAGCTAATGCTTCATTGTAAAAACATGGTGCATTGATGACCATATAGTTTTTAGTAAACTATCAACTATCAATGGATTTAAGAAGTCTTTACCAGGAGCCGTTTGCTCTGGACTAGTCAATTCTTTGTTGTCTATGAGACATGGTGAACTGATGACCATTTGTTGTGTGGTGTGAAAACCAACACTTTGAGGAACAAACAACATTCCTCCCCTCAAAGAATGCATCATTGAGTAACCAATTTCACACTTTATTGCTTATCCTGAAAGAGTTAGCTCATAACCAAGAAAACAAAATCTAACCATTTTTCTTGTCTAGCAGTATTAAATGATACTAACAGGATTAACAATGAGACACAGAAATAACTAGCAGTACTAACTATAAGTAACAGTTTTGACAAACAGTTTTAAATATAACTAGCAGTACTAATTATAACTAGCAGTATTAATTTACACAGACTTAACAGTACTAACTTTTACAAAACTTTACATAAACAACAAGAGATGTGGGATTAGGGATTTGAGCATTCCAATACTTTGAGACAAGTACTAGAACTTACCAGCATCAAAACCTTTTGTAAGAAGATCTGCTACATTATGTTGAGTGTCAATTTTAGCCATTTGAATCAACTTTTTAGCATTGCAATCTCTTATAAAATGATGTCTAATCTCTATATGTTTTGTTTTAGAATGTTGAACAGGATTTTCTATTATGCATATAGTACTAGTATTATCAATGTAAATAACAGTATCCATGAAATTGTACCCATAATCCAGCAGTTGCTTTTGTATCCAGAGAACCTGTCCACAGCAACTTGCAGCAGCCACATATTCAGCTTCAGTTGTAGAAGTGGCAACTACAGTTTGTTTCTTGCATTGCCAAGAAATCAACCTATTTCCCAAAAACTGACGACCTCCAGTAGTTGACTTCCTATCAAGTGTAGCTCTAGCATAGTCACTATCAGTGTAGGCAACTAATTCCAATGGAGAATCCTTAAAATACCAAAGACCTAGAGATGGTTTACCTTTAAGGTATCTAAAGATTCTTTTGACAGCTAAGAGATGGGATGTCTTTGGAGAAACCTAAAACCTAGCACATGCATATATTGCAAACATGATATTTGGTCTGAATGTGTAAGGTACATCTCAACTTGATCCTATTCCTAGATCTATAAAGATGTTCATCAACATCAGCAGCATCTCCATCTTGGAACACAAAGGCTTTCCAATTCTTTGGGAGTAGAGGCAGACTTTCACATCTGAGTAATTGAACTTTCTCAAAACCTCATGGACATATTTATCTTGGACTGATAAAAATTCCTTTCTTTTTCTGTTGGACCTGTAACCCCAAAAAGAAGGTGAGTTCTCCTATAGAACTCATTTGAAACTTATCATTCATAAGCTTCTCAAACTCATCACATAATTCCTTCTTTGTAGATCCAAAGATAATGGCACCACATAGATTTTGAAACAAGCAAGATATGTACCTTATGTCTTTTGATGAATAATGTATGGATCAATTTTCCACTTTCAAAACATTGCACAGATTATAATTTGCCAATGTGTCATACCAAGCTCTGGGTGTTGATGCAGGGCCATTATAATGCTTTCATCTAACCTTATAGACTTTATTAGGATGGTGTGGATCTCAAAACCTGGAGGTTCTCTTACATTTTTACCTCTCTCTCGAAATCTGACCATACAAGGAAAAGCACTTTTGGCATCATTTGGTATGACTATAAATCCCATATATGAAGCTATGCTTGGGATATTGTTATGGTTCATTATTTTCCACAAGAGCGAAGACTTCATCATAGTCTATTGCCCTCTTCTATCGAGTATGTCCTTGAGCAACACGTCTTGCTTGTATTTCTGATGACATCCCCTTTCAACTTTCTTGTTTCGTATACCCACTTTGTACCAAATTATTCTATGACTTTCGGTATAATCCACAAAGAAATCCAGACCTTTTGCAGTTTGAATGAAGAAGTTCCTCCTTGCATTTTTTGGGGGCCCCCTTTTTTTTTCTACCCATGCTGGATCTCTAAGAGCTTGAGAAATTCTTTTTGGTTCTTCCTGAGAGAGGAAACAAACAAAAAGACATGTATGAAGATCCTGATGAGACTTCCCTTCATAGATAGCACTAAGAAATCCTTTTTCAGAGTAAGAAGTTTTCATCCCCGTCTGTCTGAACAGATGATATGCACTTCACCAATCACATGCCTATTGGGTGATCTATTTGTGAATTCTTATGTGAGGAGTGGTAGGGACTTCATAAGATTGAGGAATGTTCCCCAATTTAATTTCTTGGTCCTCCATATGTGAGTCTTCAGATGCAGGACTAGGTCCTTCCAAGTCTTCAGGAGTAGCAGTATTAACTTCAGGAGGATGCAGTACTACTTCTTTACTACCAGTATTAACTTCTTGCTTGGCAGTATTAACTTGTTAATCAGCAGTACCATTATTTAAAGATTGCTACCATCATGAGACTCTTCTGTAGCCATCATCTTATCATGTAACTCATAGTTATCTTCTATTTTGCGCATCTTCAACAAATTAATTGGTGAAGCATCACAAAATCTGAAGCATCCTTTCAAATTGGCATGAATCCAATCTTGGTTGTTGAGAAAGTGTGCTAGACTCAGAAACTCCTTGTATACTGCAATCCATTAGAAAAGTCCTTGCAACCACTGTTCATAATGCATTGATTGGGTTTGAGAATCAAGATTAAAACAGGCCACTTTGACCATTTCATTCTACATAGGCTTATTCTCTATGAAACCCAATATGCAAAAGTTTTCCTGAACTTTTTTGGTTCTAATGTTGTATAACCCTAAAAAGCTTTGCTATTAAGGAATATCCAACAAAGAAACCCTTCATCATTTTTTCCATAAAACTTGCCTCAATTATCTAAGGTATGAGAATAGTAACATGGGGGGGGGGAATCCAAATGGTTTCTTTGTATGCTATAAATGGTTTAATACCTCTAAAGAGTTCATATGGAGTCTTGTTATGAGGCTTGACTATTAAGACCCTATTATGTACATAGCAAGCAGTAGAAACAGCTTCTGCGCAAAAAGGTTGTGGTAAACTTACGAGTCAGCTAACATTGTTCTAGCAGCATCAATGAGTAGTCCTATCTTCCTTTCAGATACACATTTTGCTGAGTGTCCTTTGCTACACTAGATTCTCTTTTGATGCCTTTTTCCCTTCAAGAACTCTCCATCACTTTGTTTTAAACTATGCCCATTATCACACTAATGATTATTTTAACTTTCGTATCCACTAGGTTTTCTATCTCTTTGATAAAGTTTTTAAGGATCTCACTTGTTTCATCCTTAGTTGTTAAAAAGAAAACCCATGAAAATCTACTATAATCATCAGTGACTACTAAGCAGTATTTTTTATGCATTAAACTACTAACAAAAGTTGGACCAAATAGATCCATGTGCCTGCATAAACAATGGCTTAGTAATGGGATTAAAGGCCTTGGTCTTACAAGAGGCTCTGTGTTGCTTGCCATAAGACAGCATACACAAGTTTGGTCATTCTCAAATCTTTTAAATGCAAATCTCTTACAAGATTTTCTTTGACAAGTTTATTAATATTCTTAAAATTGACCTGACAAGGCCTCCTATGCCAGTGATTGATTCCTCAGGATGTCCTTTTGCAGCTAGACTAAGTATAAACCATCTTTAGGGAAACTTGATTTTTGTTCATGATCAAGACTGTACTGTTATCTGTTAGAATTTTAAGAAGTATCTGGTTTTCTCAGGCAACTTAATAATTAGGTGATAGAAAAGACATTCAGGAAAAAAAATCTGTAAAAAGAACCTATGTTCTTTTTGTGCCACACATCTGTGAGACTACTAACAAGAGGTTGAACTTTAACTCTTTGACAAAGTATACATCATTAAAATCAAGTTTATCAGTTTTAATAGTACCTTTGCCTGTAATTCTGCCTCCATTTGCTCCTCCACCAAAAGTAACATATCCTTCATCAAAGTGTTTGAAATTTGAAAGATGGGATATGTTTCCAGACATGTGCCTTGAGCATCCACTATCAACAAATCCTTTATCATTTAGCTGTGAATTGCTCTGCACACAAAACTTATGAAGTTAGTTATCTTTGGGGACCCAAGCCATTACTGACTTGGATCTGCCTCGTGCATTAATGTAATTATATTTGTTGAAAACCAGTGATGCACCATTGGGTTTGATGGGTTTCCAAACCCAACATGCTGAGGGCTTAACAGCATTAAATCCCCTTGCCTTGACAGTATTAACATTTTGCCTACCAGTATTAACATTTTGATTAGTAGACCTTTTTGTTAATGATGTTCTCTTGTAAAAGGGCCTTTGAATTGTTGATTATGCTTGATTTTGAAAGTGTTTCCTTGGTCTAGCACAATGAACTGTTGATTATGGGTGAGCAGTATAAGAAGGCCTAACAATATTAAAAGACCTAGCAGTACTAAAAGGTCTGACAGTGTTAACAGAATACTAACTGTATAATAGGTTTTAGGTCTGTCTTCATTAAGATGCTCTTGGAACCTATGTTTATGATAACAGTAGGGACTACTGTATTGAATGTGATCAAAACTTCCACAAGATAAAAAATGACTTGTTATTAAAATAACATAAGTTATCCTAATTGGTTGGTTTTGACATTCCAAGTTCTTGGTTTCCTATACGGCTTGTGACCTGTTCATTTTTGCATAACCTAACTGACTCCAATGGTGTTTCAGGTTTAACAAACTCTTTCTTAGTAGCAGTAGGTATAACAGTTTTCTTTTCAACCTTAGGGATAGGCTCAACATCATCCTCATCATCTGACACCCAATCTTCAATAATTGGAGCATCATTATTCTCTCTAGCTTTCTTAGGTTCTTCTTCCCTAACTTGATTAGTGGACAGAAAAACTTTTCTTTCCAAGCTTTGTCTACCTTAAGTGGAGACTTAACAGAGCTAGAATCAGTCTTTTGTTGTTGTTTTAAAAGTCATCAGTATTCTCCTTAGAATTATTTGACTCTTTATCACAACCAGTGGTAGGCTTTACACTCGAATCACTATGGACCATACTCATTTACCTCAGGTTGTTTGAATTCTTCTAGACCTGAATAAGATAAGTCTAAAGGTGTTGGTCTATTTAGAATCAAAGGATGAGGTGAGGGGACAACATTATAACCAAAACCCTTTTTGCTTTTGTCAGTTATCTGACTTGCCTAAAAGCTGATACTAGTCTTTTGATGATTTTCAAACTTTGCAATACGTAAACTCATATCCCTTCCTTTTATTTCCTTAACCTTTTCAAGTTTAGTCCAAGTAATCCCTTGTTACTCATTGTGACTACACTTCTTTTATAGCAAAGCAATTTTCCTCAGAAAAAGGACTTCAGGATTCTTTATATTTAGAATTTGCCCCTTCTAAATTGATAAACCTCACAGCATACGCCTTGTTTGTAGAAGCTTTAAAACAGTCATCATCTAACTTAACAAGTATAAAGCATCATTACTGTTTCTTTAGAGCTTCATTAATTTTGCAACAAAGATTTAGAAACAAGATTTATAATTTGTTGTTACCTCAGAATCTGAGAATGCCATGAGAGCCATGTTTGCCTGAATTTCTTCCTCTGCCATGTCACTCCAATCAAATCCAGCACCATCTATAGCACACATTGCCTTTTCAGAAGCATCTTCAATCTTTACTGCCTTTGATGAGCTACCTTGATTCCAATTTCTGTTGTCTTTACTCCTTGGTGCTCTGCATTCTCTGGCAAAATGTCCTATTTTATGGCAGTTGAAACATTCTACCTTTGATTTATCATATCCAGCAGTATTGCTTCCATCAATGATGATTTTCCTTCCAGTTCTCTGATAGAACTTTCTTGCCCTCATGCTTAGTAGTGCCATATTCCACTTTAAATCCATTTCTTCCAAATCATCATCATGAAGTTGCTCAAGGTCTTCATGAACTAGTTGAGACCCTTTTGGTTGAGTGGATAGAAAGGCATATACTGTGGCATCACTAAAGCTAGCAGTACTAATTTCAGTACTGGCAGTATTAACCTTTGTGGTAGCAGTACTAACTTCAGGGTTAACAGTATTAATATTATTAGTACTGCTTGCACCTGAAGTAGTTACAAATGCCAAGTTTTTATCATCATTGCTTGCACCAGCAGATTTCTTAACCTTCTGTTCAACAATTTTAAAATTGTTGTACAAATCATCCAAACCCATAGTATCAAAATCAGGTTTGTTCATCCAAACTACCACATGTGTATCCCATTCAGAAGGTAAGCTCCTTAAAAATTTTACATTTAGATCTTCTGGAGGAGTAACCACACCCAGAATTGCCAATCTACTAACAAGCCTTTGAAGCCTGTTAAAGATAGAATCAAGTGATTCTGAGCTTGAAGCACTAAAGTTTTCATACTGTTGTTTCAACAGAGCCTTCTGTGTCTTCTTTGTTGCTTCATTCCCTCCAAATCGAGCTTTAATTGCAGCAAACATTGATTGAGCATCAACATACTGGTCGAAGGTAAGTTGATGTTCATTGGGCAGTGCCATGAGCAGTAGACTTCTTGCCTTTACATCATTCTTTTTACACGTCTTTTCTTCAGTAGTAGAAGGCATAGTCATCTTTGTTGCTGTTGATGTACCAGTTTCTGATGGTGTTGTTACAGGAATAGGTACCCATGAATTCCCATTCTCTATGACCTCCCATAGAGCATAATCCTGGATCTGAAAATACTGTTTGATCCTTATCTCCCACATCTCATACTCCCCGAGTTTGAGCATGGGAAGCTTAGCCAAAGCATTGTTCTGAGTATTCTCTAACTCTATTACTTCTAGATCAAAGTTTCTCAAAGCACAGGCTCTGATACCACTTGTTTATCCCACGCCTTGATCGATTCTTTACGTTGTAAAGTGTTTGTTACCTTGGATGAATCCAAAATAAGAATGGTTGAGACTTTGTTTGTATATCAAAGTGTATGCGAAATCTACACTTTGATACTCTAGAGGTATTTATCAATGGAACAGTAACAACCAAAGAACAATGAATAAAACACAAACTGCTTCAATATTATTAATAATACTAGTACTCTTGATTAGTACTAGGGTTACAAACCTTGAAGCTATTCTTTCTCTAAAATGTATCTCTATTTCTTAAGCATAAACATCTATCTTAAACCTTAATCTAGGATCTCTTTTTATACAAATAAGGAGTCCTTTACAAGATAACTACCGAACTTTTAGGATCAGTTACAATTATATTCAAATACAAATATAAAAGATATACATTCCTTATTTATCTCTTTGCATCCTTATCTTTAAGTCAGCAGCTTCAACCATCAGCAGTATTAATCTTTCTTCTAGCAGTATTAACTACCTCTGGCAGTACTAAGTTTGTACTGGTAGTACTAACTCCATTAATACTGTTAGTTATACCTTGGCAATATTAACTCTTGTGAATATTTATTCCCAACAGCAAGTTTCCTCAACCGCCTTAACCGGAGCGGGAGTGACAACTTTCTTAGAAACAATCTCGACTAAGGTCGAAAGTTGATCCGCAAGCTTATCAATTCTCTCATCCGTTTTACTAGAAGTAGCATTCATCCCAGAAGCATTTGATCTATTTTATGAATAACAAACTTTTTATTTATTCTCAATTATGTTTAAAGCTTCTCTAGTCGTCTTACTCAAAAGATTTCCACACCGTGACATTTAAGGAGTCTTGTTCATTCTCGTTTAAACCGTTATAAAAGGTATCAACTTGAGTTAACTTCGTAAATCCGTAATGGGGACAAGCTCTAAGTAACTCCTTAAATCGTTCCCACGCTTCACTAAAAGTCTCCACAAATTTTTGTGTAAATCGAGAAATTTCATTCTTTAAGTGAGTGGTTTTTGAAGGAGAGAAAAATTGATTCACAAATTTGGTCACGAGATCCTCCTAAGTCAAGATTGAATTTGGTGATTCTTTCTCGTACCAGGTTTTAGCGGCTCCCTCGAGCGAATATGGAAACATCATAAGCTTAATCACATCGTTAGACACATTCCTAAATCGTAAAGTCGAGGTAATTCTTTTGAAACTATTATTATGAGCATAAGGATTTTCACTCTCACGACCATAATCGCTTGAAATAGTTGAAGCAAATTCGTCTTAATCTCAAAATGATCCGCATTGATTTCCGATAAAACAATAGCTTCTCCGTATCCTTCCGTGGGTGATCGGAGTAGCTCTTCCATGGTACGTTCTGCCTTCTCAACAATAGTTCAAATCTCGGGTTCGACTATGTTTGGAGCACGTCCTTTGTTTTGACGTCTCAGAATGGTGACGTTTGAATTATTTGGAAAATAGGAATTTCTAGTGCGCATGCACTAAACAAACAAAAGAAATGAGAAATGAAAAGAGAAAAGGAAATATTTTTGTTTACCGAATAATAAACAAACTTAGGGTAACTCTCTTAAGTAAAATAAATTTTACAAAAAAGGTGCGCCTTTTTTGTAAGTGACACAAACGGTAAAAATTTTTTATCTTTGGTTCGGGAACTTATTGATGGATAATACCTCAATTGAAGGTATTATTTGTTGGTGTTCTTTTACCAACTTTGTAACTTTTAAATATTCACAAATTAACGAGAAGAATCGAAAAATCCGGAAGAGCAAATATTTGTCTTTTTGTTTTTAATCTTCTACTTATACTAAAAAGAAAAGAAAAATATTTTTTTTTACTTTTTATTATTTTTAATTTTTTTTATATTTTTGATTTTCTTAAAAGCGTAACTTTCGAAGACGAAAGGTTCTTCAAATCACGATCGACAAACTTCAAACGAAAGAATTTTAATCACAAATCCCCGGCAACGGCGCCAAAAACTTGGTTGGTATAGTTTTATACACGTAATAATAAAATATAATAGAAAATTACCAAACTACCCTTGAGGACAAAGGAAGAAAGGAAAATTCTCACAATTATATATAATAATACGTATATTTACCGGTAAGTGATTACCGGGTCGTATTCTTCGAAGATTTATGAAATTGAGACCACGTTTGTTGTTTGGACAATGATTGTGAATTGGTTCGAAGAAGATTTGTTTTCTAAAATCCTAAAAGTGAGCAAATTAAAGGACAATTAAAACTAACTTTAATAATGGGAAATTAAACTTTAACTAAAAACGCAAAACGGGAACCCTAAATGGTGATTAAAAAAACCTAAATTTCCAAAATTAGACCTAAAATGAATTTTTCTCTTTTAATAGACTCTAATTGCCTAAAAAGTAAGTTTAAAAAAAACTAGAACAAAAACAGAGTTGAAATGAGCTTAAAAACTCGAAAAACGTGAACGGGAACGAATCCCGTTCTTTAAAAATTGAAATTTTGCAATTTTAACCCTACGAAAGCAAAACTATTTTTCCTAAGAACTATATGATTAAAGAAAATTTTATAAAAAAAATTATATTTTTATGATTATTTTTCTATTTTTTATGATTTTTTAAAGTTTTTAATAAAAATAAATGTTTAAAAATACTAAACTAATTATAAAAATTCTGAAAAAATAATAGAAAGTAGCTTGAACTAAGAGGAACCTAGGAAAAATAAGCTTGGTTACACAGCTTATCGAATAAGCTATGTAATAAGCTAAAACAGCTTATTAACTAAAAAGGCAAAAACGTATACAAATAATAAATCTTGTGAATCTATAACGAAAAAGACCCTAGGGCACGTTGGTAGTGAGGTGTGTGGTGTTGTGTTGCTATAAAGGTTGAGGATGTTGAGGTCGGGGGTTCAAGCCTTGCTCACCCTCGATTTCCATCTTCCTTTTTTTTATTTTTGAAAACTTATAAAAACAAAGTTGTAGACAAGCTAAAAATAAGCACTTTTACTAAAAGAAATTATTTTTGAAAAGCCCTAGATAAGCTGTAAAACAGCTGAAAACATGACAGACACTACTTAACTTTATTTTTGGTTTTTTAGAAAACTTTATAAGCTACAAATTCTAAGATAAGCTAAAAATAGACCAAATGAGCTACAAGCTACTTAATAACTAATCTAATAAGCTAAACTAAGCTAGAAATGAGCACAAAGAACATGCTATAAGCTAGAAAATCAAAAGAAGCTCTTAATGGAAAACTACAAACCAAACAGACCCTAGGCAGATTTTGAGCTTAAAATTAAGCTAACTAACAAGAACTTTAAGCAAAACAGCTTATACCTACTTAGAGCTTATCCTAAAGACTACTTAAAAATGCTTTTGAAAGGTATTTTGAAAATCAGTTTCTCAATCAAAAAGCAATATGAAAAGGCTAATGTAGATAGAGTAAAATATTTTTGGTTTTTTAGAATTTATTAAAAAGACAAAGGACTTAATAAAAGCTTAGAACTAGATAAGAAAATAAGCTAATTAAGCTAACATAAGCCCTATGTTATCTAGAATGGCCTACAATCTACTTGTGCTCTGAATTATAAGACCTAACAACTACTTTTATCTTCTGAAATTTTAGCTTGAACTAGGCTACTTGTTTGTCTTTCTTAACTGATGCAATTGACACAATAGTGTCAAATCCTAGAATGCAGGCAATAGGACATGATTTCTACTTTTAAAAAACACTAAAACAAAAGTAATAAAAGCTATATCAAAGGCTTAAACAATCACAAGCTCAAATAACTATTTTGACTAAATTCTATCAGATTCTGACTACTACTACTTGACTTAAAAGAAAATGAACTTAGTATATAAAATCCCTAAAGCCTTAACTCATAAACCTATAAATGAGATTTGAAATGAATCTAAAGGATCAAATGACCAATGGCAGTATTAACTCTAGTCAATACTGCCTTAAGCCAAACACCCCTTTAAAACACAAAATCCCATTTTAAGCTTATGAATAAGAGATTTAAAGCACTAAAATCAAATACCAGATGACTAACAAATTTTAACAACCTTATTAAGTATCATTCAACAAGGAAATAAGCCAGAATCAATAAGCTACTTACTATGCTAAATATTTTTGGTTTTTGACAGATTTATGAATCAAAACTAAGAAAACTAAGATCTAAGCTACTAAACTTGAAAACAGATTATCAAAAATATTTAATAAGCACACATAGACAGAATTAAGCATAAATAAGCAAAATTATAAGCAAAATAGGCAAATTATATGCTAGAAAATTAAGATAGAAAGAGTAAATTGGAACTTACAAGTGCCTTAGCTAAACAAAGGCTGATAAATGCTCAAAGAGCTTCTTCTACAGCTCTAGCTTATCACAAGGATAAGCTAGTTAAGTCCCATAAGCTCTTTCAGGTTAAGCTTATCATCCAAAAATTCTAGATCCATTTAGCATAGGTATTTAGCTAATTTTAAAGGTTTAAATAGATTAATGATTAAATTTAGCTCAATTCCAAGCTTAGAGACTTGAGAAGAGCTTATGATCAGCTTATTAGACGCTTAAGAACAATAACAGCTTATTTAGTAAAGTTTTATATAAAAGAGAACTTGAGAAAAGTAAGAGTAAACTCAAATTTTATTAATGGAAAGTTGATTACAATACTGAAAAGAAGATTACAATAAGCAAACATTAAACTAAGACATTTTGAAAAGTAAATACAAAATAAGCTGAAAAATTCTAAAAAACTAACTCCTTTGTGTGTGAACGTGCTTGTAAATGAAGCTTCTAGGTCTTGGATCACGCTCCTCATCCATTTGATCTTGGCCTTTGATTCTTCCCTTATCATTGGATCCTCAATCGTACCCGTAGGATTAGATTTGATCACACGGATTGCCAACGTGGCATTCCGTGTGTCAGAGCCATTGTGTGCTTTTTTTACACTTACTTTAGTGCAAATTCTTTGTCCTTGATGTGTTTCTTTTCAGACCCGCATTACCTCCTTTGTATAAATGGACCAATAAGGAGCTTTGGTGACGTATTCTTTTGCCATGTTGGACCTTAGCACTTGAATTGTTGAGCCACGTTGGCAATTGCAATTAACCCTTTGATTTTGTCATGGGGTTAAGTGGAGGAGATGATGAATAGTAAACAGGGTTCGCTCCTTTTTTTTAACCGTTTAGAAGGAAAGTTTGACTGGGGGGTGTGAGGGTTGACTTGGGCTCGGGTTTTTATTAAAAGGATTGGGCCGTGGGTTTGTTTTTGGGTTATTATAAAAGAGATAACGAGTGTTAACTCTTTATATATTAAAGAGTTAACACCGTTAGGGCTTAGGGACCATTTATGCAATTTTGTTTATTTGAAGGGCTGATTTGGGGTTTTTTGTCTTTTTGTAGTTGACCAATGTTGACCAATGGTTGACCTTCAAAGCATTCTCCTGGCTCTTGTACACTTTATCCGTTCCCGTATCTGTGTTTGTCCGGTTTTGACCGTTTTCTTGAGATTTTTGCAATATCCGTACCTACACAATCACAAAGATAAAACAAGCAATATACAAGCATTTTAAGCACAAATTTGTCTTTTATGGGTCATTTTTGAGATAAAACGGATATGTGTTTTCACACATATCAAGGCTCGACAATACCACGATTGCAAACTGTAGAGGATCTTGAAGGTGATGACTTATTGCTCCATGATGCTGAAATGGAGGTCATGAATATGATTCTACTTTCTATTCCTAATGAGATTTACAATTCTGTGGATGCTTGCACTTCGGCCAATGATATGTGGAAACGAGTTGAACGATTGATGAGGGGAACTATACAAAACAAAGTTGACTGAGAAACGCGTTTTACAAACGAATTGGATCAATTTTTTGCTGAACCAGGGGAAGCACTTGTTTCTGTCTACAACCATTTTGCTCAGTTAATGAATGATTTAGAACGAAATAACATGAACTTTCCAACTGTTACAATTAACACAAAGTTTCTGAATAGTTTGCAACTGGAATGGTTGAAATATGTGACTCAAGTTCGTCTTGCTAAACAATTGACAATGGATTCATTCGATGATCTTTTTGATTATCTTTAGCAATTTGAGAAAATGGTTAATGCTTCAAGAGAAAAGAAGTAAGAAAAGTCTCATGACCCTTTGGCTCTAGTAGCACACACAGGTTCCTCCTCCAGACAAATATCAT
>BQNB010114645.1:0-21710 GCA_026074375.1 Tanacetum coccineum
GAAAGACGGAAAGTGTTTATATGAAAAGGCGAGTATAGTTTAATAAAAAAAATATTACTGTAAACTTTTTAAAAAATTATCTCTAATTATAGTAAATTTTTTATAAAAATATTTTGTAAAAATATTTAGTAAAATATTTTAGTGACCTTGAAAAAAAATGATCTTTGTATTTACATTTTTTAACAAGCAGGGCTAGGCATAATAGATCGTGGACCGGACAGATAAACCGAACCTAACCGTACCGGATCAGACCGGACTGAACATATTCTGGTCTGGTCCTCAGTCCGTCATTTTCCTCATATTCAGTCTTTGGTCCGGTCCAGCACGATTCGGTCTTATGCTTTGTTGGATCGGGCCGCTCTGACGAACCGAACCGGGCCGGTCCAAATCGGTTTTCGTCCGGTCTTGTCTTTAGTCCCGTGTTTTGGCCCAAATCGATTTTTATACAAGTTAAACTTTCACTCACACTCTTTTAAAATGTGTGGGTAAAAAAGTAAGACCGTTACTAACACTTTTCAAAAAGTGTGAGTAAAACTACACTTTTGCTCACACTTTTTGTAAAATGTATGTATAAATTAGACTTTTGCTGGGGCAAAACTAGATTTTTACTTACATTTTATGTGAAGTGTGGGTAAAAATAAGACTTCTAAGTGTGGGCAAGACTAGACTTTTACTTACATTTTATGTGAAGTGTGGGTAAAAATTAGACTTTTGCTTACACTTTTTAGAAAGTGTCGGTAAAACTATACTTTTTTGCTTACACTTTTTAAAAAGTGTGAGTAAAACTAGACTTTTGCTTACACTTTATTGAAATGTGTAAGTAAACATGTATTTTTACTTACACTTTTTTCTATGTGTCATTAAAAATTGTGTCACTAAAAGCCCTATTTTTTTTAGCGAGTAGATTACAATAATGTGTGTTTGTGCAGACAAGAAAAATAATACAAATGGGGTTGAAATGACTATTTTGCTCTCAAGTGCAACTCACATGAGGAACTTAACAAACAAAAACAATCGTTTTTTTTAGAACGATAATTAACTATCTCACATTATATAAATTACAAATCTAACTCACAATGTCTTAAGCAGGATTTGAACCCACAATCATTTGGTTAGGGAGCTTCACACACAACATTGAGTACCATTTGAACAAACGATCGTTATATGAAAGGACTAAGGATTGATAATTTTTGACATTTAAGTAACAACAATACACTTTTTTGGGTAAAGGAGGAACCTCTTATGAACGCATACCACAAAGACGAACGGTGTGATTTACTCTGATATGTTTTATCAAGTTTTAGTTCAACCTCTAAGCAGGTTGTCTAATATCTTCAAACATCACGTATCACAAAATAACATCTATTGTATTGTATACTTAGTGCAAATACTTGTGAGTTAAGATGGTCTGTCTATTTCATTAATTTGTATGCGGTTTTTTAGTGGTGGATAACTGCTGATGTTAGATGTATCTGGAATTAAACGTTTTGGTTGATGCCAACGGATTTGCCAATTGAACTAACATACATTTCTGACTAGACCTAATTCGAGTTTTTTTTAAATATGTGTCATCTTTTGTCGACGATTGTTTGAAACTGTTTCTATTTCTATGAATTGTTGTCTATGACATGGATTGAAATAATTAAACAATTATTAAACATCGATTTCTATGTGTCACCTTTAGCTAGTGTTTTCAACGTCGGTTCTTAATATACGATTATAACAATAACAATTTATTAAAAGTAAAATAAATAATTCAATACCATATTCAAACAACATGAAAAGACAACCGTCACTGCAAGAAAAACCGGTACATTTTGATTAGTGACCAAGCATATTCGTTCATTATAAGCATAAAGTGGTCACTAACGCAGTTTTGTGACTAAAAATCTGGGTGGTCACTTTTCCTCACTATAGCTTGATCACTATGATCAGAGTTCAACCTTTTATATTTCCTCATAATTAAATGACCAAAGGTCACTAAATTTCGTCACTAACATTGAAAATTGTCACTGATTTGATTATATAGTAGTAACAGATAACATAATATATGATAATAACGTGGAAAATGTTAACGTATGCTGGTATGATCACATAATAACAAGACAAAACTTTCCACCCAAACATAACATGGTATGTTCGTTGAAAAATCCAAAAAAAGTGGTTTATAATTTCATATGCTAATTATAAGTTACAATAACCTGTCTAGGAGATTGTAGTAGAGTACAATAACAAAAATAAATAAGGCCGGCCGTAATCTTATGTTTACCGAATAATATAAAATTTGTTGGAACTAACATTATAACAGCAAATCATGTCAACGTCTGTCAAGCAGTTGGTCAGTAGAGGGAGTCAGGGGGCTCTTCCTCATGCGAGAGGTCTCAAGTCGAGCCTTCCCATGATGGTTTACTCCTGTAGACGAATGAGAGTGGACTCCTACTAACTACACTAACTATATATGTACTAACTCAGCCGTTTAAAAAAAAGAAGAAAGGCAAATCACGACGCAACTTGTACAATAAACTATTACACATCTGAAAAAGAATTAATATTTAGGCACTTAAAAATGATGGTCTTGTTTGGGCAGCAAGATCAAAAACGAAAATAATATTATTGGTTGGACTTATAAAGTCTTTCAAAATATTTTACTTCCACCGTCAAGCATAAGCAAAAGATGCTTTATATATACGAAGACTAGATAGATGTCTATACAGCATATAATATCGTTATGAACAAAATAGAAGGAAAAGTAGCTATAATCACCGGTGGAGCAAGCGGCATAGGCGAAGCTACAGCTCGCTTATTCGCCCAACATGGTGCACGAGCCATCATAATCGCGGACATCCAAGACGACCTAGGTAAGAACGTCTCCTTATCGATCGGCTTAGTCCGATGTACGTACATCCATTGTGACGTAACCGATGAAGCCCAAGTGAAGTCCCTAGTAGAAACAACAGTAAAAAACTTTGGTCAGCTGGATATTATGTTTAGTAACGCTGGGATGCTTAATAAATCCAACCAGATTGTCCTAGATTTGAATCTGGATGAATTTGACCGTCTGTTTGCAGTCAATGTCCGTGGGATGGCAGTGTGCGTGAAACACGCTGCACTGGCCATGGTCCATGGACAAGTGAAAGGAAGTATTATTTGTACTTCTAGTGTACTGGGCCGAATGGGCGGCCCACAACAAACAGATTATTGTATGTCAAAGCATGCGGTTGTTGGGTTGATGAAATCGGCTAGCAAGCAGCTAGGGGAGCATGGGATTCGAGTAAACTGCGTGTCCCCGTTTGCGGTTGCTACGCCGATGAATTGTAATAGGCTTGAGATGGAAAAGAAAGAAGTTGAGAAGCTTTATCAACCGATGAGTAACTTGAAAGACATGGTTTTGAAAGCTGAAGATGTTGCTAAGGCTGTGTTGTTTCTTGCAAGTGGAGAATCTGGATTTATTACCGGACATGATTTGGTTGTTGATGGTGGTTTTACAGTTTGATTAATTTAATTTGATTACATTGGTCATATGTTGGAATAGATAATCAAGTACGTATTGAAATTGCCCCTATTTGTAGTTAATTAATTACGTAGTAGTTTAATTTGAAGTAGGTTTACGAATATAAAGTCATTGCATACCTCTTCATAATGTCATGAAGATTTAATGCTTTCATTTTCATTGCATCTCATTTCATAACTCCTAATTATTTCACACGTTATCTGTCATTTACACACATTTTCACATACATATCAACTCAATCACTTGATATGGTGACTAACAACTATCATTTCTAGAGATGCATATTTGATGTATTATCACACAAGTTTGATGTATCTTTCACAAACGGGTTGAGGAGGTTCTCGAGGCTGCCTGTGAACCAAATGAAAATTTTATTTGTACATTTTGCAAAACTACTGATTTTTCAGAAATGCAACTTGTCCCAAGTTGTTGTGTTACATGTCTTATAACATCTAATAAAATGAACCTCTTAACTTATAGAGTTTTGGATTTGAACTGTGTTATCAAATTATTAACACTAGAATATCCAAAACATTCTTGTCACATTTTGTAGAGTTGGTATGAGGATCCATTGTGAATTGCAACATTTAATGAATATATTCAATTGTGTAAATCCAGTTTAGATAGTAACTTCCTCTAGTGTGATTTTTATTATGCGCAGCTGATTTTTCTTCAGTATATTCAGGCATCTTCAATGCTTGAGTTAAAAAGACTTCAAATATGTTGAAAGTTTAAACAAAGCTTATTGCTATATATTGGACCATTTAGTTAAAGGACTTATTGTGATGGAACTTCTAGTTGAATAAGTATTATTTTTGAAGGAATACGATTTTGAAAATCCTTTTATGCACTGGAGACAACTTTTTTTATAATTAAGAGTATTGGTCCTTGTATGTGTTATCATTCAAGGATTTGTACTTGAATACCATCCTCTAGTTAAAAAAAGTTGCTATGATTGAACAAATAAAACCCACATCAGAGACGAAGCCGGGAATTTGTGTTAAGAGGGGCTCAAATATTTTTTTTCTTCCGGTAATAACATACAATTCCTTGTTTTAGAAGTTGGATTGAAGTTTGAATAGTTCGACATACGGGTTCAATGATATATTTTTCGGTTGTAATATACAATTACTTAGAAGCTGGACGTCGTTGTTTATTAGATATGGGCCATTGGAAGGGGTTGAATTGAAGGCCCTATGAAACGTAGCAATGTCAGCCCTGAGTTTTTTGTTACCCTGAGCATGAGGATCAAAAGATGCCCCAACTAAATACACATTGTTTGTATGTTGGACAAACTGCATTAAAACTCGATGATACTTGGACGATGTCAAAATTAACCATACACTAAATTCGAATAAGAGGGTTATATAACCACGCTCGATTTTATGACAGAAAAGATCTCGATGAGACCATTTTTGGTTTTTACTTAAATAAGTTTTTGAATATATGCAACTTATCGTTTATTTGTAAACACATAAAAGGTATGGCAAATTTATATACTCCGTATTTGTTAAAACAAAAAGGAAATGAAAAACATTAATAAATTATAAAAGGAAATGAAAAACATAATAAGAGTCCAACTTCCCATATAACTTATCATGTGATTAATGAGACAAAAGAGTAATTGTTTTACACTAATCACAATAAGGTAAACCTTCATCTTCCTTGTATCTTCCGACCACCTTCGACTAATGGAACATCTTTTTCCGGCTAATATATTTTTAAACTTCGCTAAAACCGATCTACAAGGTGGGCTAGTTGGGCCGGTTAGGGGGGCCCGAGCACCCTCCAGCCCCCCTACTGGCTCCGTCGGTGACCCACATCACATGTTTGCTTTTCTCTTCGAGTATAAACATGAAAGGTTTCAAATCTGATGAGGTATGATCTCCTCCGAATACTTTGGGGGAGACAATCACTAATAACTCCTAATATTCCTAAGACAAAACCACTCCACGTTGGAACGGTCCATTGGAATAGCTGGGGTGACCAAGGCCACCTCAGGTCCATAGGCAATAACTAAGGAGTAGCCAATCTTCCCAAGAGGTAAGGAGTGGCTAGTCCCCTCAGTAGGTAAGGAGTAGCTAGTTCCCTCAGGAGGTAAGGAGTAGCTAGTCCACTCAGGAGGTAAGGAGTAGCCAGTCTCCTCAGGAGGTAAAAAGTAGCTAGTCTCCGCAGGGGATAAGGAGCAGCACTGTCTCCATCGGAGCTGGTACACTGACGACTGACGTACGATGTACGAATGGCACATACATCTGATCCACGGACAGTACTAGGAGCATGAAGACAACTTTGACCTCGAAGACAAAGTCTTATGCATGTCAGCGACTGACGTGCTGCCTCTAGAAGAAAACTTAGCTTCCATAATACTCGTGTCTTGGAGCTAAGCCCATGTAGTATATAATGAACTATTCACACACATGAACAAGGCAAGGTTTTCACACACACATTTCTCCTTACTCTCTCTAGTTTCTCTCACTAAAACTTATACCGAGCATACATTTACTCTCACGCCGGAGCTTGGTCTCGGATTCAAAACCCGGGGCGAGCTAACGGTGTTCTGTCTTATTTCAGCCTAAGAGACGAAGGAGTAGCGGCAGGATCTCCTAAGGATCAGGGCTGAAGAGCATCTACGGAAATTTGCTCGAACATTGGCGCCATCCGTGGGACCTAAAATACCAATCTACCAATTTCTAAGTAATGGATGGTTGAACGAAGGGTCCTCAACTGGAGGAGGGTGAAAACTTGAACACGGGGGCACCTAGGACCGGGAGGACTCCCACGGGAGGAACCTCCGCTCCCGTCGGACAAGCTCAAGGAGGCCCCTCTCTAGCATTTGTGAAGGAAAACATTGATGTATTAAGAACCATGATCAAAGAGCTTGACAACCAAGGTCAAGGGAAGGTAACCCCTCGCAATCTTTTCAATGAAGAGTCAGGCGGAGCTGGGTCGGAGAACTCTGAGATGAGTCCTTCAGCAGAAGAAGTAGGAGGGTACTCTTTTGATGGGTCCTCTAGGTCAAGGAGCCGAGGTAGGCCTCGGTCTACTCGAAAACATCGAAAGAGTGTCTCGAGGAAGAAGGGAATCTCCAAGTCCCATCGGTCAGTAAGGTTAGAGACACGAAGTAGATCAAAGTCCAAGAGTGTTAAGTCGAAGCCTCAGTCGGTGAGGGCTTCTCGAAGAAAGTCGAGTTCAGACTCAGGGTATGACACCGTGTCTGATAGTGGTTTAGAGGACTTGAGCATACCTTATAGGCGGCCCAAGCCAATGCTCTTCACCTCTAGGATCACACGTTTCAGATATCATCGGCAGGCTAAGCTCCCACCAAACGTCCGGGTGTATGAAGGGAACAAAGATCCGGAAGATCGCCTAAGTATTTTTTCTGCTGCCGCCGAGCAAGAAGAGTGGCCTATGCCAGTATGGTGCAAGATGATCCACCAGACCCTGAGTGGTTCGGCAAGGAACTGGTTTGATAGAATAGACCCCAAGAGTATAGATGGGTTTGAGGAGTTAAGCAACAAGTTCTTGGAAGAGTTCTCGCAGCAGAAAAGATATGACAAAGATCCAACAAAGATACATGGCATCAAGCGAAAGCCAAATGAAGGGCTTCAAACATTCATGGATCGTTTTAAGGCAGAGAGTGCGCACATCAAAGGAGTGCCTTCGGTGTTAAGGATATTCGCGTTCATGCATGGACACGGTCATCCCGAGCTAGCCAAGAAGCTTAATGACAAGATCCCAAAGATAATTGATGTGATGTGAGAGAGAGTCAGGGCTTTCATCAGGGGAGAGACGGCTGCAGACACAACCGAAGTCATCAGATCTCCTTGGTGGGAAAAGTGTGTTGGTAAAGCTAGCTAGTCGGAAAACCAGAATAGGTCAAGAAATAGAGGTCATAGAAGGGGGGAAGGAAGAAACATGGGGACCTGTGCTCCTTATGCTAGAAGAGAAGGCTTCACACCTTTGACGAAAATTCGAAGGAGATCCTCGCTATGGATAATGTGAACTTCCCCCCACCGCCTCCGATGGTGGGGACTCCGGAGAAGCGAAACATGAACAAGTTCTGTGACTACCACCAAGATCGAGGTCATAACACGAATGACTGCTAACATATTAAGAAACAGATTGAAGAGGCAGTGGCCTCTGGAAGATTGGCTCATCTGGTGAAAGATATCAGGCAAAGTAGCCAAAAGAGAAAGGGCTCAACCAAAGGAAAGAAGGTTATCAACATGGTGAGATCCCAAGGATACCGAAAGAGGCCCTACGAGAGGGTTGAGCACTAGATGGATAACCCGATAACATTCTCGTCAGTGCCTCGATATCAATTAATTGATTGCCCAGTGGTAGTTGATGCCCTGATTGAAGGCTTCAGGATCAGAAGGATACATGTTGATGTTGGTAGCTCTTCAGAGGTTATGTACGAGCATTTTTTTATAAATCTTAGCTATCGGACGAGGTCGAGGCTGAAGGAATCTCGAATACCACTGGTGGGGTTTTCAGGAGAAGTTAGTTACCCCTTGGGGGTTATCGATCTAGAAGTCACTATAGGAGAATACAGGAAAACCCGAACAGTCATAATGGAATTTACAGTGGTCAAAAGTCCGTCTCCATATAATGCTCTACTAGGTAGGACAGGGATGAGGAGCTAAGAGCTATAGCCTTCACTATCCACTTAATGATAAAGTTTCCAACTTCAAACGGAATAATCACTATAGCCACCACTAGAGAAACTCTAAGGGAGTGCAGACAAATTGAGGAAGCTAAAGCCCTAAGTCGGCATGCACGTATAACAGATCCTAGTCCGATCCAGACAAGCTCGGAGGTAACTAATCCCAGAGTTTTGTTGGCTCCGGTGGAGACTCGTCCCTGGAGTCCAGAAAAGGAACCAATGCAATTAGATGATATGGAAGAAAGGCGACAACTTGACAAGGGGAAGAAGCTACCCAAGTCTAGTGTCGATGAAAAGATAGTGGTAAATGATAACTACCCAGAGCAGCTCGTTACCATCGGAGGTGGTCTGTCCGCTGAGTGCAGACATGCGCTAATACATACCCTCCGAAAGAATGTTGACATCTTCGCATGGACTCCAGCGGACATGATGGGTATCCCTCGGGCTATAACGGAGCATAGCCTGGACACCTACCCCCACATTGAACCAAAGGTACAGAAGAAGAGGAGTCTTGCCCCAGACAAGAGGAAGGTGGTAACTGATGAAGTTAATGAATGGCTCAAGGCTGGTATCATAAGGCGAATGCGATACCCCTCATGGGTTTCCAATCCGGTGCTAGTCAAGAAGGTCGATGGAAGTTGGAGAATGTGCATCGACTTCAAAGATCTGAATAAGGCATGTCCAAAGGATCTATACCCTTTACCAGAGATCGATTGGAAGATCAAGTGGCTAACGGGATTCTAGTATAAGTCTTTCTTGGATGCTTATAAGGGATACCACCAAATACAAATGACAAAGAAGGACGAAGAGAAGACGACTTTCCATACGGAAGAGGGAGTATTCTGTTATACGAAGATGCCTTTTGGTCTCAAAATGCAGTGGCGACATAATCAGAGGACTGGTCGACTCTGCTTCCAAGGAGCCATAGTAGTGGGTAAAAACCTAGAAGCGTACTAACGATAGTGATTAAGAGTAAGACTGAACAAGACATCATAAAAGATATAGAACAAACCTTCACCTCCCTCTGAAGGATAAACATGAAACTTAACCCGAAGAAATATTCATTCGGTATGGGGGATGGAAAGTTTTTAGGATACATAGTTACTTCGGAAGGGATAAGGGCCAACCCTGAAAAAATAAAGGCTGTCATGGACAGCCATACACCAAAGACCCTCAAGCAGATGCAGTCTCTAAGTGGGAAGCTGGAAGCCCTCAATCGTTTCTTGTCTAAGTCGGATGAACGGTCCCTACCTTTCTTAGATACGTTGAAGAAGTATACTAACAAGAAGGACTTCAGATGGACAGAGGCCGCCGAAGCAGCGTTCCTTGAGATGAAGAAGATGGTATATGAGTTGCCAACCCTTACTACCCTAAACAAAGGCGAGACTCTGATGATGTACTTGGCCGCGGAGAATGAGGCGGTTAGTGCGGTGCTCCTCACAGAAAGGGATGGGAAGTAAATGCCTATACACTATGTTAGTCGATCTTTACAAGGGGCAGAAATAAACTATGCTCTGATGGAGAAACTTGCCTTGGCCCTAGTTCACACGGCTAGACGGTTAAGGAGGTATTTCCAAGCTCACCCGATCAAGGTCATAACTGACAGCCCAATCGGGCAAGTGCTGAATAACTCGGGAGCGTCGGGAAGGTTAGCAAAGTAGGCTATTGAGTTAGGGGCTTATGGCATACCGTATGTACCAAAGGTATCAGTAAAGGGTCAGGTCTTGGCAGACTTTTTAGCAGACACTCCAACAAAGATAAATGCTACACCAGGGGTGACTAACAACCCAAGGGTGGAAGACATCCAAGAATCTTCAAATGCAAGAGAAAATCTTACTCCTGGCCCTAGGGCATGGAGTCTATATACCGATGGAGCATCAAACAATGAAGGGTCCGGAGCTGGCCTCATCCTGATAGCTCCAGACGATGTGGAATACTCTTACGTGCTTCGTTTGAATTTCTCTAACTTCAACAATAATGCTGAGTATGAAGCCCTACTGACTGGGCTACGAATAGCCAAGGAGATGCAAGTGAAAGACATTCATGCCTTTGTGGACTCCAAGCTAGTAGCTAGTCAGGTGGAAGGGTCATATGAAGCTAAAGGTGAAAGAATGATAAAATACCGGGAAAAGGTCTTGGAACTAGCTGGTGCATTCAATGTTTTTTGAATAACTCATATCCCTAGAGCAACAGGAAGGCCGATGCTCTTAGCAAGTTGGCAGCGGTTCAGTTCGATTACTTGTCTAAAGAGGTACTAGTAGAGGTGCTGAATGAACGCTCCGTCGAAGCGTAAAAAGTTAACATGGTGGTTGAAGAGGAAGGTCCGACCTGGATGACCCCGATCTAAAACTACCTAGAGAAAGGAAAGCTACCAGAAGACCCTGTTGATGCTAGAACCCTGATGGAAAAGATTGGGAACTATACGATGGAATATGGAGTCTTGTATAGGAAATGTAACAACCATGACTTGAGCAGGTTAGTCAAACCATTAGTGTTGACTTATGTGTTTGTTGCAATGTACGGTTTATGTGATTTTATGTGTTATATGTGTTTATATGTTGTTTGTGTTAGATTATGTGAGATTGGATAATCAATCCATTGCGGATCGTCTCATTAAGGATGGATTAGTGTTAAAATTTGTTTGAGCTCATTGCGTTCAACTTTTGATTGACGAGGAAATGGTTATATGAATTTAGCGTTTTTGTGATTAAATTGTAGTTTTATAACGTATACGATTTTTGTGTTAGTAATTTAAGATAAATTTAGGTTTTAGAGTTAAGTTAAGAGAATGAGTATTTTGAAGAAGAAAATTTATTTTTAAAAAATCATTTATAGTGATAATGGAATTGAATAAGTATTTTGGAAAGATTGTTTGGTTAATAAGTGTTTGTCTAGTGATGGATCAAATGTAAGCGTTCATTTGTGAAAGAAATGGAGTTGTTAAAATATGAGAGTTTTTTGGTAAACATTCCAATATATAGAAAGTGAATTTGAAATGAAAAGTTATAATTAGAAAGCGTAAAAACTAGGTTATGCGAAAGAAGATTTGGAGATACTTTATGGTTTTTATAAATTATCAAACTTCTAATTCGATATAGTAAATAATCAAAGAAAAAAAAATATTTATGGTATGAATAGTAAAAACGGGAATAGTAAAAAAAAGAAAAGAAGTCCAAGTTAGGGCTCAAACTTGTAAAAAGGGGTTTATCCATTAGGCCTATAAAGCAAACGCAAGGATTAGAAAATACAGCTTTTTTTTCTCCCCCTCCCTCGGTCGACCGAATTCCTCAAGATGAAAGAAAAAAAAGTTTTTTTTTATCAAGTTATTAATGTAATCATTCTATTCCTAGTTTAATCTTTTTAGTTATCATGTTAATTTATGTAATCTAAACATGATGGATTAAGTTTTATCATAAAATTAATTAGGTTTTTACTTAATTATGGGGTTTGTCTACTGAAATTAATGTGAATTAAAGATTGCGGGTTCATAATTGTACGTGGTTTGAGTTTTAATGAGTGAATTAGGCATGAATTTATGCTTTGGTGTTTATATTAATGACACGTCCCCCCCCCCCCAGAATTTAGTCCGATTGTTCTGGCGAATCCTCCATGATGAGGAATGAGCAAACAACATAGATTCTATTTTTTTACAACTGTAAGCTTTTGAATCATCTTCCAAAAAATCTAGCCACGAAGGTTTTTATGGTCGGAGGGAGTCAAATGTTGTTTACCAGACTCCGTGTCAAAACTGTGTTCTCAGACGAATTTTGAAGTCAACTTAATGTGGTGAAAACTACTTAAGAATGATTTTAAATAACCCTTCAACAGAGAAAGTAACTTTCATATGACTATTAAGAAACCCCAAAAGGTCTAAGGCTAAAATTAATTTTTAAGTTGGTTTTTAAGTCGAAACTCTTAGTGTGTCAATCAAATCCGAAAGTAACCAGTTGTAAGTTTATTTTCAAAGGTATACATAGGTTGAATGAATGCATACTTATTGGAGAACTTAATATACACATTGGGGTCATGTGAATTTTTTATGGGAATTATAAATGCGTTTTTGGTTGGATTTTGGGTCGGCAAGTTTGGGTCAAAATACTGCATTAGAGCAAAAATTATAAGTGATTAAAATTAAAGTAAAGAGTAAATAAAGGATTATAATGAAGGTGTAAAATGATTGGTATAGAGTCTTAACATATAGTATTATGATAATTATCCATCATTAGGGTTGTTATATTGGGATCAATCGATTAGCTTACCGATGGTAAACATGAGCTTTTACTGATGTATAAGTTGTTAAGGAAGGAGTGAATGAGCTTGTAGCTGGCACAACAGTGATGTCATAGCCCTATCTTTTCTAAGATTTTTCATTGGGGTGGAAACGATGCTTGAGTATGTGATGTTTTATTACTGTGATATTTGATGGTTGAGCTTAAAAATGCATGTGTTAATGTGCTATTACTTGCCACTGTGTGAATGTAATTGACAAGTGTAGCCGGGTTGGCATTGGATCGTGGATCGTTCCTTCCCCCTTGGTTACCCAGCTATTTTTGAGTTGAGCTATTTTGTTAGTTATATTGATTTGAATTAATTGAATGAGCTGATGATTTGTAGTAATGTGATAGTTTCATGATATGCCATGCAACTGTTTATCTTATCACAAAAATGTTGGAGTTGTTTTGAAATGTTTTGAGGTTGGTGTCTAAAACCTATGACATCTCACCAACCTAGTGTTGACGTGTTTTAGCATCGTTTTCAGGTAACTCAGGTGATCGAAATTGATGTTAGGAGAGTTGCTAGTGAGACCATAGATGCAAATGAATATCTATGATTTTGCTATGCCGTATTATTTGAGAATATGTTTGATTTGATTCTAGACTTTGTTTTGGATATTGTAAGACTTGTATTGGATTAATCCTTAACATTCATATTTGAGTCGTTGGATATTTTTTTGTTGGATTATCATGACACGTTTGTGTCTTTGCATTTATTACACTATTAGTATATCCTCATAAAGATACCAATGAGCTATGTTAATATCATTCCATGTTTATGCCCCTCGCGTTTCCGCCTACTGGCGGGGTGTGATAAGATTGGTAATTCAGAGCCAGGTTTAAGAGAATTATGTGTTAACCTATACTATAACCTAGGCGTCCCTGGTGAAGTAGATACATTTAGGAATAATTGTTTGTGTAACAGAATATACTGTATTTCGCCAGCTTCTATAAGCTTGAAATTCTCTCATTTTTGATTTAACAACTTGATATAAAAATAAAATATATACTTTTCTTATGGGGATCTAATAGTACATATACCCTTTGTTCTTCCTTTTAGTCTTTCCTTCCCCTACCCTAAGGAGATTTCGTTGGGAGATGTGTTTTACCTCAATGACCCGCAAGTTGGATACTATTGAGAGAGAAAAGTCAAACCCAATGAGGCCCAAGCACATTTTATATCCGTTTCCTACCTCGATGCGTTGCATAATACAAGGATTGATTTATATTTGGGTCGCGATGTGAACTTCAGTTTCGTTTAGTCGATTGGGATTTTAAGGTTCGTTATGATAATTATGTTTTTGATTATATTTTTGCATTATTATTAAGTGTTATGTGGTAATGTGTGTTATCATTTGAGATGTTGTCTTGAAGTAATACACGTGTGCAAAGGTGCCAATTATATTTAGGTCGCGACATAATTTATAAAGGCCAACACACACATGGACTTGTGACGTTGATTGCACTGATCATTGTTTCTTGTATGTATTATAAAGGATGTAAGTTTGGATAGTTTATGTAAATGATAAGTGTAGATGTGATTTGAGATCCTGTTAGATGGTTAAGTGTGGTTTAGAGAAGTCCCCTCTCTTAACCGATTTGGCAATTATATTAGTGGTTTGCATAGATGTTAAGGGTTCCGCTTTCATCTAACGTATGTGGATACATCGATACCTGTTGGGTGTTGTCCGTCACGATTCTTAAGTTGGTTCGTTAGCTCGTTGATTCGTTGAGATATCCAACGCTCGTGTTGGTATTCTAGGTGTTATTACAATAGAACTGTGTTCCACGGTTTTCCGATCGACGTATTTGATTATTTTCCTTCTTGTCCCCCCACTAAAGGTGACCGATACTTTTTTTGGTTTGGTTTTCGAAACCTTTGGTATGGATGAGTTTTATGGTTTTGTTTGGTTTTGCAAGAAAAAATAAGTTTCTTGTCGGTTCGTTTTCAAGTAAATTAATATTATGGTATTGGAATTCTTAAGGTATTTTGAGAGTCTATTTTGCTATCATGACGTCTCGTGTTACGAGTCATAAATTCTTTTTCAAAGTAATTTTGTTGTAGTCGATATCATATTGTTTAGGTGTTAAAAAAAACTTCTTTTGAAAATAAATTATATAAATAAAATGCAAAAAAAACAAAAAAAAAAAAAAAAAAAAAAAAAAAAAAAAAAATATATATTATAGGGGGGGGGGGGAGGATATACCCCCCCCCCATATAAAAAAAAAAAAAATAAAAATTATAAAAAAAAAAAAAAATTAATATATATAAAAACAACATATTTTAACAAACACAAAATTGGTTTATCAAGTTTGATTTATTTTTAAAATATTAATTAAAATAAGTTTTATGAAAATTTTATTTAAATTTATGTTTACACTTAAAATTATTGGCATTACTAACTAAGGCGATTCTATTGTTTTAAAATGATTTGTATATAGGTTTATGAGGAGAGTTTCTGGTAATAAAGTCAGTTTTTGGTACAAAGTTTCTTAATCTTTTAATTAATGGGTCGTGGTACGTGGTATTATTCATTGGGTGTCTCTAGCATCAATTGATCATTTTGTTAGGGTCTAAGTTTCGTTCGTTATTCCAATATTTAATATCGGTTGTTCGACTTTTGGGATTGTGTGATTTTTGGGTCCATACCAATTGGTGCATGTGAATTTGTATTGCTCATGGCGTGATTCTAGAGTTGATGGTAGGTCATATCTTCTGAGTGGTGCGACTAATAGTAGCGAAGCGAATGGAATTATTCGAAATCCCAAGTTGGAATTGGAGAGTTTTTGTTTTACTTTTGATTTAGTACCTCTTAGTTGTGGGAAGCGTCTGTATTGCTTGGTAGGAAGAAAGGTGAGTAGTTTGAAATGTGCATAGAGATTATACATCGAGTAGAGTGAGATAGAAAATTCGTATGTAATGTCACCAATGGAGGATGCAACGGGGAATGCACGTAGCTAGGAAATTGTTTTTAGGATGTGCGTATGACACGTTCAAGTTTACGGCTAAGCCTAATTGGTTAACCAATGCACTAGCATTTTTCATGATTAATGACCCGGGTGTGCACGCCGTATATAGACAACTAGTTAACGTATATATTACGAACTATATATTAACCGACCCAAGTCTAAAGGATGAGTACGCGTCGCACGGTGAAATGATCGGGAGACACTGAAGGAAAGAGAAGATGTACATTGAAGTTTTTCCCACAACGTGGAATTATCCTAGATTTGGAAGGAATCAAATAGTAATGACCAATCTTGGCCATTGCGGAAGGAGCAAACGATTTCGTAAGTTATAATATGACGCACGAAGTAAGGATTAGGAAGCATGTTTGGAAAAAGGGAAAGGGTATGCTGTACAGTCCGCGACAACAGAAGGACTTATAAAGGATTCTATTACTAACGTGATATGTTTTTTCACTATAATGCTAAAGGCATAAAGTGTATGAGACGGAAGAGTGATCTATATGATCCCTGAACGTTATGGATCATGAACTTCAAACACACTTTCAACAAAGGATTGAATGAGGTGAGAGTCGATAGAGAAGTTATTTAGTGAGGTATGATTTCAAGCCAAGTACCATCTGGGAAAGGAAAATGTAGGTTGTTGAATCGAAGAGTAGGAAAAAAGAGTGAAGCAAGAATGAGTATCTGATTGACTTATGACGATCCAACTAAGATCGAGAAAAGGATGTTGTGGTGTAAAATAAGATGTTCAAAGCAAGAACGAGTCAACATGAAGATGTAGCTTGGCTGGACCCACGAGTGTGAAAAGTAATTGAGAGTGGAACATATTGGCTATTGAAAGGCGTTTACGATAAAGTATTCTATCCATCCTGAAGCGGATGCAACTTAGTGTGGTGTTCAGGTTTTCTCAAAATTGGTGCTCGAGTATGAAGAAAAATATAGCTATTGTCGGTAGCAAGGTATTTAGCGTATTCGAAGTGGAAGTATGAGTATCAAGGGTCTTCACAGGATTGCTGCTACAACCTGATTTATCCGAGTAGAATATGTGAAAGGATAACTAAAGATGTTACTGTCCAAATTACCAAGTTGAGTAAGTAATAACAGAGCGATTTGGGTGTAGTCAATGGACTGACTAAGTCACCCCATTTCTAGCTATGCTTAGGACATTATTGTGTGATGTTAGAGTAGTTTGGATACTTATCTTCGTTAGAATTGAGTTTTTTTTCCCTAAGGTGGGGATAATCTTTCGGGTATGAGCATGCTTTCACTAAAGCTTGATTGGAAAGGAAATGTAGGTTACCGGTTAATGGTTTGTAACTAGCGAACATCAAGATTGAATTAACGTATTTGGTTCAAGGATTATCCTAGTGTAAGGTTTAACTGTTAGACTTGAGGCTGGTAATTTTAGTGTATACTTGGGATTACATAGAGTAACATATTTGAAGGGTGTATGAGTGTTCAAAAGTATGGTAAGTTGATATCAAGGTAAAAGGTCCATTTGGAATGTTTGAAAGGGTATTCGTTTGATATTACCTAAAGAGTTTGAAGAGTGTGCATGACATGTTTAGTGTGTCAAATTTCGAATTTTTGGTTTTGCTAAAGAACTATTAGAAGTAATTAATGTTCATTGGGGATAAAGATTCATTGGACCTTGAAAGGGAGGTCTTTAGGACTTCAGGTAAACTAAGTATCCACACTTGTTCGTTGAGCAAGAGATCATTGAGAGTTTTAATTGAAGTTGGGTACGTAAGGTTTCTTATTGACCTTAATATGCCCTTAGATGTGTTTGTGATTTTGGTTAAAGTTATTTTATGAATAAATTCGAAGTCGAGCCGATTCTTTAAATTTTAGGTTTTGTAACAACTTATAACGTGGTTTCAAGACAGTTCTTGTTTGATGAGTTGCGAGACAGGGTTGTAAATGACGTTGTTACACAACCTAAGGTTTTGACGAGTTTCTTCATAACGAGTGAGTCTATAGAGGATTTTCTTTCGTTTGGGGTTGTTGTGTTGCTAATTGCACCCTTGTGGGTAAAAAAGTCATAGCATTTATTCGTTTGTGAAATTTGTCGAGATTAAGGTGAACAAACTCTTTGTTTTGTCAAGGAACCGTTGAGTTTGTGGACCGAGAGGTCAAGAGTTTAAAGCGTAGTAAGATAGTGTTAGTACAAATTGTCATTGGAATTTCGAAGCGTGCCCGGAGTTGACTTGGAACGCAAGGAGTCAATGATGTCTAAGTGTCCCCTCACTGTTTTCGATAGTGATATTGCCTCGAGTAGTTTAAATCTCGGACGAGATTTTCTGAAGTGGGAAATGTTAACAACCGGACTAGAGCAGGTAGTCAAACAATAGTGTTGACTTATGTGTTTGTTGTGCAATGTACGGTTTATGATTTATGTTTATACGTGTTTATATGTGTTTGTGTGGGATTATGTGAGATTGTATAATCAATCCATTGAGCGTGATCGTCTCATTAGGATTGGATTTGTAGTTAAAAATTTGTTGAGCTCATTTCGTTCACTTTTGAGTGACCGGAAATGGTTAATTGAAATTTTAGCGTTTTTGTGTTAAAATGTGAAGTATATATACGTATACGTAATTTTTGTGTAGTAATTTAAGATAAATTTAGGTTTTAAGAGGTTAAGTAAAGAGAAATGAGTTATTGATAGAGAAATTCATTTTTATCACTTAGAGTGATAAAGGAAATTGAATAAGTATTTGAAAGAATTGTTTTGGTAATAAGTGGTTGTCTAGTGATGGATTAAAATGATAAGCTGTCAATTGTGAAAGAAATGATTTGTTAAAATATAAAGAGTTTTTGGTAAACTTTCAAATATAGAAAGTGGAATTGGAAATGAAAAGATATATTTTTAGAAAGCGTAAAACGTAGGTTTTGCGAAAGAAGGTTTTGGAGATAGTTTATGGTTTTTATAAATTATCAAACTTCTAGTTCTTTTAGTAAATAATAAAGAAAAAAAAATTTATGGATGAATAGTAAAAACGGGAATAGTAAAAAAAAAGGAAAAGAAGTCCAAGTTGGGCTCAAACTTGTAGAAAGGGGTTATCCATTAGGCCTATATAAGCAAACCAATGATTAGAAAATACAGATTTTTTTCTCCCCTTTCTCCTTGGTCGACCGAATCCTCAAGAGAAAGAAAAAAAAAGTTTTTTTTTATCAAGTTATTAAGTAAACATTCTATCCCTAGTTTAATCCTTTTTAGTTAACAATTTTAATTATGTAATCTAAACATGATGGATTAAGTTTTATCATAAAATTATTAGGATTTTCTTAATAGGTTTAGTCTACTGTAATTAATGATGAATTAATGATTAGGTTCATAATTGTAAGTGGTTATTTTATTTTTTGTTTTTGAGTTTTAAAGGAAGGAAATTAGGGCTTGAATTATGCATTTTGGTGTTTAATTAATGAGCAGAATTTAGGTCAGATTGTTGGGCGAATATCTCCATGATGGAGAATGCAAACAACATGATTCTTTTTTTTAAACTGTAGCTTTTTGAATCTTCTTTCCAAACAATCTAGCCTCGAAGGTTTTATGGTCGTAAGGGGGTCAAATTTGTTTACAAGACTCGTTGTCAAAACTGTGTTTTCAGACGAATTTTGAGTCAACTTAAGTGAGGTAAAAACCCTACTTAAGAAGTGTTTTAAATTAATCCCTTTTACAGAAAGTAACTTTCATATGTCTATTAAGAAACCCCAAAAGGGCTAAGGCTAAAATTAATTTTAAGTGTTTTTAAGTCGAAACTTTTTAGTGTGCAATCAGATCCGAAATTGACCAGTTTGTAAGTTTGATTTTCAAAGGTATACTTAGGGGTTGAATGAATGCATGAGCTTTGGGTGAACTTAATATACACATGTGGGGTCATGAGTTGAAATATTGTGGCATAATAGATGCTTATTGATGGGTTTTTGGTCGTGCAAGATGGGCAAAATTCTGCATTAGAGCAGAAAGTTATAAGTGTTTAAAATAAAAGTAAAGATTAAATGAAATGATATAATGAAGTAGTGTAAATGATGTAAGAGGTCTTTACATATAATATATATGAATAAAGTCCACATTAGGGTGTTATATTGGATTAAGCGTTAGCTTACCGGATGTAACCATAGCTTTTATTAGTATAGTTTGTTAATGAAGGAGTTTGAATTGCTTGTAGCTGCACGATACAGGTAGTGTCATAGCCCCTATCTTTTCCAAGATTTTTCATTGGGGTGGAAACATGCTGAGTATGTGAAATTTTATTACTGTGATATTTTGATGGTTGAGCTTAAAAATCATGTGCTATGTGGCTATTAACTTGCAATGTGTTGAATTGAATGACAAGTGGAGCCGGGTTGGCTTGGACTTGGGATCGTATCCTTCCTCACTTGGGTTAAGCCGAGCTATTTTGAGTTTGAGCTATTTGTTTAACAAAGAGTTATATTGAATGAATTGTGTTGAGATTGACTGATTGATTTGTGTAATGTGATAGTTATCATGATATGCCATGTAACTGTTTAATTCTTATCACAGAAATGTTGGGAGTTGTTTTGAAATGTTTTGAGGCTGGTGTCTAAAACTTGCATCTTACAACCTAGTGTTGACGTGTGTTAGCATCGTTTTCATGTAACTCATTGATCGAAATTGATGTTAGGGAGTTGCTAATTAATCATAGATGCAAGTATAAGAGAGAACAAGAAGGCCGACGCCCTTAGCAAGCTGGCAGCGATTGAATTCGATCACTTGTCTAAAGAAGTACTAGTGGAGGTCCTTAACGAGCGCTCTGTCGAAGCGCAAGAGGTTAATATGGTGGTTGAAGAAAAAGGACCGACTTGGATGACTTCGATCCGAAACTATCTAAAGAAGGGAATCCTGCTAGAAGACCCTGTTAACGCTAGAACTTTGATGGAAAAAATTAGGAATTATACAATGGAAGATGGAGTCCTGTATGGGAAGTCTTACTTGGTCCCATTGATGAGGTGCGTGGGTCCCTTGCAAGCCAATTATGTTATTAAAGAAATGCACATGGGCTCATGCGGAATGCACGACGGGCCTAGGCAGGTAGTAGCTAAGACTATGAATCTGGGATACTACTGGCCCTCTATGCATAGAGATGCCAGGGAGCTGATCAGAACGTGTGATGACTGTCAAGCACATGCATCTATACACAGACTCCCTAAGGCAAACATGATCTCGGTAACATCAGCATGGCCATTTATGAAGTGGGGGGTATAGACATAGTGGGACCTCTTTCGAAAGGTCCAGAAAGGATGAAGTATCTAATCGTGGCAACCGACTACTTTACCAAATGGATGAAGGCGAAGCCATTACCATTACTGGTAAGCAGGTAGTGAACTTTACTTGGGATGATATTATCTGCAGATTTAGGATCTCAGCTACAATCATCACAGACAATGGAACTCAGTTTGTGAATGATCCTTTCAAGAAGTGGGTGGAAAAGCTCAAGATCCCGTTAATCTCTACTTCGGTTTATCACCCCCAGGGGAACGAAGCAGTGGAAAGGGCAAACATAAGCCTCTTGAGAGGAATTAAGACTAGACTGGAGAAGGGAGGATCAGCCTGGGATGAGGAGGTGCCGAATGTGTTATGGGAACATCAAACAATAAAGAAGACCAGCAATGGTGAAACACCTTTCAGCTTAACCTATGGAATCGAAGCTGTCATCCTCGTAGAGATTGGCATGCCAACACACTGAACATCTAATTTGAATGAAAAAACTAATGATCAGGAGCTTCGCCTAAACTTAAACCTGCTGGAGGAACGGAGAGAAATAGCGGCTATAAAGGAGGCCAGGTACAAACAACAGGTCGAGAAGTATTACAACAAAAAGGTGCGACATGTGCAGTTCAAGGTGGGAGAGTTTGTACTTAGAAAAAAAAATAAAGCATTAAGGGTTGCTAACACAGGCAAGCTAGGACCCACTTGGGAAGAACCTTACATAGTTATCCAAGCATTCCAAAGTGGAGCTTATAAGCTAAGTAACATGGAAGGGAAGAGATACCTAGGACCTGGCATGCTTGTAGCCTCCGAAGGTGCTACATGTAAAGCACCAGAGTACCTTTATTTCTACTAAGTATCCCTACCGGATAAGCAAATTTCAAAGTATAAACTTGCTTCGGAGGTGACTTTAGATATTATTGATGTATTGTTTCTTCTAGCATGATATGAATGAAACAAAATTTTCTCATATTTTTTCTTATGTCTATATGTTTAAAATTTTATATCATAACCTGACTATGCAACGACAGATGGCTCGCTACCTCCATGTGAATA
>BQNB010114646.1:0-10193 GCA_026074375.1 Tanacetum coccineum
GGGGTGATTTTCGGAAGATCATTCCTACGTATGACCAAAGCAACTACTGATTTCGGGGCTAGAACTATCACAATATATCCTAATATCGATCCCTTTTTAGAAGATATTGAAGAAGAATAAAAAAGCATGGATGATTGGGACCAATTGCTTGATTTTAACTTAGATGATATACCACTGTTGGGTGGAGAAGAACTTCCACCGTTTATATGCAAAATGGGGAAAAGTAGCCTTAATAAGAAGAGAGAAATGGAGAATCTTAACTTGTTCTATCAAGATATAGGAACATCTTCGTCAACTGGGAGGCATTTAACTCCGAAAGAAGCAGCAAAAAAAAGCATTAGCAATCAGAATTAGCCAAAAGTTTGCTTTGTTAGAAGAAGTAAGGCCAGTACTTGAGACAATGGCTTATCATGACAAATACAAGAAAGTGCTAGATGAGATTTAGAAAGACAAAGTGGAATTAGATGGAATGATTATGAAAGAAGAGGAAGAAGCAATAAAAAAGGTTAAAGGTGAGGCGTTGAAAGAAAAAGACGACTCCAGAGCATTCATATTTCCCATCAGATTGGAGGGACATGTTAACGAAAATGCATTGGCTGATACTGGGTCGGATATCAATACCATGCCTTACCGGATTTATGAGCAGTTAGGAAGAGAAGAAATAAAGAAGATCGACAGAGGGATCACAATGATTAATCACACTCAGGCAGAAGCTACAGGAATACTCACGAATGTTCTTTGTCAGGTGGGGGTCACCACCTTAATTGCTAAGTTTATGATCTTGGATATACCAATCGACCGTGATGCACCAATAGTAGTTGGTCAGGGATTCCTGCGTACAATTGGTGGCATAGTCAATACCCCAGAGAGACTTTTCTCAACTTTTGATGGATTTTGTCATCAAACCTTTCGTGCTGCAAGATCCGATGTTATGAGAAACGCAGAAAGTGATAGTGATGACGAGGAAGAGTATGAGATAAAGAGAAATAAGTTTGGAGCACCGATATATGGTCCGAAACCTGCACCATATCTGAATTGTAACGATCCAGCTGAGCGATCGTTAGCTATACAAACAGTAACTAACCCATTCTGGAAGATTAGTGTTTGGAAGAAGGCCGTTAGTTTCCTTGGTTCGTTACCCGTACCATTAAAACACGTTAACTGGAAACCTGATTATAAGGGTTGTTATACTAAAGAAGAAGAAGCAACAGGACAATGGCGTACTGAGATAAGGTTGACTGATCCATATGGAAATATTTATATTCAAGGATTCACAACCAAGAAAACAGACCGGAAGTTGTCGAAATATCATAAGTTGAGTGACATTATGTCACCCAATTGGTTTATGGAGTGAAGAGTTGGACCAAGTTAGAATAAAAGAGGGAATTTATGTACTCCTAAACTATTTTACTCTTTTATTGTTGAGTCAAATTAAAATCATTTGTATAAATCCATAAGGGATTACATTTGATGTACGGACATTAGTCAGATATATGATAAATATCAATATTAAGTCAGTATGACGGATTAAAAATTTATGTTATCATTTGACTCTTAAAAATAATTCCTTTAGTATATAAATATATATATAATAAATATATAATAAGAATTATCAAAATCTCAATTAAGAAGAAGATAAGTATTCCAAGAGGGCTTTTTAAAAGGAAAATTACTTTTACCCAAAGTAAAACCATCAAATCTTTAATCATGCCTATGGTATGTTAATATCAATCCTTAACTTGTTTATTGTCAATTTATTCAATTTCTTGTTCATTAGGGTTGTCTATAATTAGATTAGGGGAAATCAAATCCATGTTTGATATGAATAATTAAACCATCGAATTATGATATTTAGGAGTTATTTATCAAAATGCATGTTGAAATACTGATAAATCTAAAAGTACTGTTCATATTATGAATTTATCTTTAAAATAAATTATTGGAAAATCATCAGAAAATTCGAAATTATTTTAACCAGTCCATAAAGTACGCCGGTTTTATGGGAAAACCGTCACACTTTGCCAATTTTCCAGGAAATACATCGCACTTAAGTGAAGTGCGCCGCACATTTTACACCAGAAAGTCATAGAACGTTTACAAAACAATCAAAACCTTTACCATGTATACCAAATCATTTCTAACATTACTATATACTTTATATTTGATTGTTTTTAATGTGTAGACTATGGGAGGAAATGATGATGAGGCCGGATCATCAAGATCCAAATGCTCTAGACAATTTGAAACCGTGGAGGAAGTATTGCTTCAACAAGTTCATCATGAATTCTTACTATGGAAAGGTTGCAACAATGATGCTAAGTCTAGGTACAACACCAAATTAGCAAACTTGCTTCCTAGACATGTTTACTCGCAGTGTGTCGTAAATTGGGATATACTTAATGGAATGAGGTGTGATGGAGAAATTGATGATATGTTGAGGATTAAGTTGCGTGAAGCTGGATCTAATGAAGAAATATTCACTTCTATGGCGTGGATAATAACTTTTAACATCAAAGAACCAATTTATGCGAAGCTTTACCACAAGTTTTATTCAACTTATGAATTTGATGAGGTATGTGCTAACGATGAATTGCAAACTAAGAAGATAATCAAGTTTAGACTTGGTGGTCGTGCTCACAGTTTGACCTTATTGGAATTTGCTCGAAGGTTAGGATTATATCATGTTGATGAGCTTGAGGAGGATGGATTTGATGTGTGTTTTCAAGGAGGCTTGTGTAGTGATGATCATTTTAATGCTCATGAGTATTGGTTACGCATTAGTAGAGAGGATAATTTGGGTTTGTCAAGGAGTCATGTCTCTACTCTCAGGAACCCAATTTTGAGGGTGATTCACACGATAATTACTTATAGCTTGTGTCAGAGGACGACTGGGTATGACAAGATTCAGAAAAATGATTTGTGGCTATTGAGCATGTTTGATTCTAGACACCAAAATGGGTATGCGAATGTGGCTTGGTTGATTGCGAGGTGGGTGAAGAGAAAAGGAGCTGGTACTCAGAGGGAGAGTTAAATTTGTTGTGGACAGTTTATCACGAAGATTGCTAGGAAGATAAGGGTATTGACAGATGATGTGATAAGGAGTATGACTGCTCCGATTTATTGTAGAGATTTGGATACGACTACGCTTAGAGATATAGAGAGTTGATCGACTCTGAGGGTAGACTTATTCCTGAGGATCAGCAGCCGGGTGTACCAAGAGTTGGTATACCTAGACCTCCGAGATCATCGATGCAAGAATTATATGATAGGATGGGTAGTATGGAGATGCACCAGGAGGCTATAGAGAGGATGAAGTATAGGCAGTCATATCAGTGGGACAGGTACCAAGGAGTGTTTGAGCATATGGCTGGGGTTTACAGTGTTCCACTACAAGGAGCCTACAACCCACATGGTTATGCTCAGCCTCAGTCTGATCAGTATTATCAACAGTACCCACCTCCGCCACCACAATATCAGCAGCAGTAGCAGGATGATGATGAGTAGTGTCAATATGACACAAGTTGATTATGTGACCGCATGTTTTGGGTCACGTGTGTTTTAAAAACAATTTCTTAAAAATATTACTATTATGGTGTGTAAAATGCCTTTGTTGTCATTTAAAATAATATTATAGTACTTTCTACAAATAATTAATTATGATTATTATTATTATAGGATTATTATTATTCTTTGTGTGTGCAATATTAACACATTTGTAACAGAAAAAAAAAGAGGGCGCGAGAAGAGAAATGAGGACCGAAATAAAGCAAAAGATTAAAGAAATTCTCCATAAGTGAGAAGTATTATTTCACTTTCCATTTTATCTTCTCTATTATAATTTCACCTGTGAGTGACAATGCTCATATTAAGTATGGGGGGAGATAAACTGGAAAAGTAAAATAAAGTTAAATGAAATTTTTTGAAAAATAACATTTTTATGATCACATACAAGCAATCTGACTCTGGATTGATAACATTACTAGCATATTTATACCACCCAAAAGAAAATTTGTGAGGATTAGATCTTAAGAATTCGGGTATCCATCTTTGATACCTAAGATGATTTTTATCTTTAGCTTTCTCGAGTTAAGGTTTGAATGCAATTGCAAGTGTCTCATCCGTCGTTACGGCTGTGTATTTGTAGTTTGTCGCCTTTTCTGGAGCATTGGTATCGATTTAAAATTATATGAGTGTGCCGGTGATTTGTTAATTCTAGAACTTGTGCTTGAAATCTTTATGAGACCGCAGTAGGAACACGTTCGCGTGTTATAAACATTTTACTGATTAAGAGGTGATAAAAATATAAATATAAGTAACCAATAATTTTGTTCAAAAAGCTTTTTAATTAAATTATCTAAAATTTTATCCGTACGAATTAAAAAGCGTAAAAGCTGATATCGCTATTATATTATGCTTATCCTAAATATAGGGGGAAAGCAAGTTTCCACCAACCAAAAAAAAGGTGAAGCAAAAGAAAAAATGATGAAGTGAAGGAAAAGTATGTTACATTACGGATAAGATGAATTATGATTTTATTATAAACCTTTTCGTAATATAATCGACCCTTTCTAAGAATTACCAATCCCTTGGGACGACCTGGTCTTACCCTTAACCTATACTATAAACGGGGGTTTATACTTTATCCGTGTGTTAGTTGAAAATCGGATAAAACTAGAATTATCATCGGTCTTTTGGTATTATTCTCGGCCTTAAAACCATTTGAAATTGCTCCCCCTCAACATGTGCATCGATAATCAAAAATGTTTAGCACATAAAGAGAGAAACTTGCACTTGAGTCCTTAAAATCACATCTTTAGCCATATATTTTAATCACATTTTCTCCCCTTATCAAAAATGTTAAATCTCTTGATATTTTAGATATCAATTGATTCAAATATTAATGGTTTCAGGGAAAAAATGTCGAATTAATAACAAGTCGTATTAAGAACATTATTAAATTCCCCCCTCCCCCCCTCAATTTATGGGGGTTATATATATATATAGTGTTGAGTACGTTAATTTGAAAATATTTGAATTTATTAAAAAATTCTAGAAAATTCGTACTCAAACACTATTTATATTGCCTACTAATATATGTCTATACTACATATTCACAATATTCACAAGATGACCTGACGATTAAACGGTACGCGTCATAAGTTTGTAGTCCATCTCGAGTTCCCTTGCACCAACTAATCGCTCCAGATTTATGATAATTTCCCTTTCTCGCAGCTGCTTATCGATCAACTCAATCATAAGACCCGATCTCTTTCGGTTAATAGCCATTCACTTCCTCTTTGTCATCTCCGTGTTGTAATCCAGATGAAAGTCGATTACTCTGTGATGAATCTCATCGCGAACAGACTTGAGTATGTCATCCGAGAACTTGTACAGCTCATCAGCTCATAAAACTCTTTTCTGTTTTTCTAGGTCTTCATAGACAATTCTTGGTGGATTGTATGATGGAGTGTAGGGTTCTTTGAATTCAATCTCGAGAAAGGTCTTCTGAGGTTTGGTGATGTTAAGTTTCTTCTAGTAACTCTCTATACCAAGCTCTAAATCTCCGACACGTCTCTTGAGGATTAAGCTTCTTGCGAACATATTAAGAGCCACAATAAAGTCAACAATAACATTGCCGTCGAGGTGAAATAGCTTGTGTTGAACAGCAAGAAGAAGCATATCTTTAATGTCGTTCAGGTGTAGATCAACTAAGTCACCTTCTTTAAACTTATAAATTTGTTGATCAGATCTTTTCACCCCAATCTCTTCTAAGTGACCATATCCGTGCAATTTCTTCACACTAACACTCTCCACACCAAGAATCGCCTTAGTAGAGTAAACATTTTTCTTAGAAAATTTGCTTACCTGAGATCGGTGCCACAATTTGCGTCTTTCACCCCAGTGCTTGATTCCCTTTTCAGCATCTTTGTCATACGCATGCTTGATGGTACTCCAAAGTGTAGGGACCATGTCTTCAATTCCTTTGATCTCATACCGAGCAGCCTTTGTCTTCGTAATAGATGTGGTGTATGTTACCTCTGGATCAGAAGTCTTCAAATATTCTAGATCATTGTTGAAGAAGTAATCAGCAGCAACGGTTCGATGACCTGGGGGACCTTGTAAAGGAAGAGGCTTGGATAGATCAAACGGGTAACGATCTCCTTCTGGATTGTTCCAATCAAGCTTGTCTGTTAAAGCATTGAAGCACTCTTGGAAGTTGTACTCAAGCTCGATACTGCTAGAGCAAGTGCCTTTTAACAAATTGAAGGCAGGTCCTAACAAGATATCTTGAGTGAGATTATCTATCTTGAGTCCATTCAACACGTACTTGGAGAAGTCAATAGGAGTGGCCATGAGGTCGTTGAATGTGAGAGGATCCTTTGAAGCAGAGACCATTTGATTGAACCAAGGCTGTGCGGGTTGATCAAGTACAACCTGACGCTTGTTCCATTCAGGATCAGGAGTAGGAGGCCTTGGAGGTTGCTTGAACCAATCTGGATTCAGAGTCTTTCTTGTTTTGGGTTCTGAGGTGTCTTGTGGTTGATCATCATCATGAACCACATCATCACCCGCATCATCCATAATCACCTTAGCAATAGGTTCTTCAACTGGTTCCTTTGCCGAAGCAGACTTACCAGTTTTAGAGCCTTTAGTCAGAGTTTTACCTTTGGGGTTTCCTTGGTGGTGGATGGCTTCTTTGAATACTTAGACTCTTTAGTTCTTCTCCTCTTCGTCTTCTTACCCTGGTTTGGTCCAGCTGGAGAGTCTTTATCATCATCGCCTTCATCATCATCATGCTTTCTCTTATGATCTTTTACTGTGTCAGCGACTCCCTTATCCATTGCGTTTTCATCTTCAATCAGTGCTTCCATGAGTGCATGGTACAATCGATGATTGGCTGGATTTCTGTTAAAAGACTTGTTTGCATGCATGGATTCGTATAAAGCGCTTTTCAGATCAAACTCTTCAAGAGTCGCCTTGTCAGTAGACTTGATGGTAAACTCTGGCTTCTTTTGCTTCTCAGCTTGTTCCTTCTTGATCTTGAGAATATCTAAAAGGCTTTTCTCAGATTCTTGTTCAGCTGTTGGTGTCGGTTTCTTGGTTAATTCAGGAAGATGATGCAAAGAATATTTATAAATGAGATCTGCCATGTGTTTCTGCAGTTCCTTTGAAATACATCTCCAACTTTGGTATCAAGATAACTATCAACAACTGTTGGAACATGGGACTGGAGAACAGCAAGAGCTTCAGAGGAGTGATCAAAAGTTTTTACCTCAGACACATCTTTTTCTAATTTTGCAACTCTTAGTTCAATAGTAAAGAGTGCATCAGATTTCGGAACAACAGTCATGATGGTTGGAGCATCAGTTGTGATTGGTGGTGTTGGGATTGGTGTTGGTGTTTATTACACGGTTGATTTGATAGGTGTCACTTGAGGTGAGGGGACAACAATTAAAACTGGAGCTTCAGTAACAATTTCTGGTATAGGTGGAAGATTGGTTGTCTCTGGAATCACTGATACGGGAACCTTTTGTACAGATGGAGACCGGGTCTGAGGAGTTTCTTGTTTGATGGGAATATCCAACAAAGAACTAACATTTGTATCTGCAGAATCCTTAACAATACTAACTAAGGAAGAATCAGAAGAAAGTTTAAGGAATTGATCACCAAAACCTGAAGATACAGATAAGCTTGAGCTTGATGGAGGGAGTTCGGTCTTTTTGGCATCATCCTTTGCTTCTGAAGTCTTTTCAGCTTCTTCCTTTGCTGCATCAGTAACCCTTTCTTCACCTTTATCAGACTCTTCAACTTCAGCATCTTTCATTTCTACATCCTCATCTTTGCGCACACGTATCTTGTACTTATAAATCTCATCTTCATCAGATTCAGTTTCATCATCTTCATCATCAGCATCTTGTGTATCACTGATTTGATCATCGCCTTCGTCATCAGCATCACCATCTTTATCATCCTTCTCAACATCATCATTATGATCATCAGAAAATTCACTATCTTGTTCATCTCCCCACTCAAGAATGACCTTCTCTTCAGTAATGTCCTTTTCCTTATTGGGAACCCCTGGTTTAGCACAAGTTCCTTCACTTGAGGTAGCAGAGATGACTGTAGACTTATCGGGAACCCCTGGTTTACTACCAGTTCCTTCATTTGAGCCTCCAGTACCTGGTTGTCTTTTGCTTGTCTTCTTACTTTCTTTAAGAGCTTGCATAATGTCTGCAGCCTCTTGTTCAGCAGGAGTAAGAGATGGGGCACCATTGAGCTTTATCTTTGAAGTGGCGGGTTTTGACTTTGGAGCACTTTGAGTGTCTTGAATGACTACACTCTTAGAACTTCTTCCACCATACTTCTTCTTAGCAGATTCAAGGACAGATTCAGTCACGATCCTTGCATGTGTATCATGGACTTTCCTTGCAGCTTCTACTTCTTTAGCTTCAGTTTGGCTGATAAACTTAGCTAACTCCAAAGCATCATCTAGATCATCAGAAATAATGTTGTCATCAGCAGATAGTGTGACTTTCTTCTTGACCCTTCTTTTACTAGAAGTCTTTTTCTTAGTTGGTTCATGTTCAGACTCTTTGGATACATCGACAGTTTCCTAAGACTCCTCCGTAGTCTTCTTTCCTTTTGAACCTTTGCCTCTGCTTTTCTTGGGTGAGATCTGATTTGTTGAATATTTGATGAACATCTGATATGACTTTGAACGTTTGATTGCATCAGTCAGCATCACATCAAGAATGGGAAGTCCATATTCTTGATAGTCTTCACCTATTTTGACAAGCTTTAATCTGCTTACAATCCCATCATCTTTGATTGTATGATAGTGCTTATGATTGAGGTTGGTGAGAGACTTGTGTTGTTTCAGGAAGTGGTTGATGATGATTTTGGTGAATCAGGGATATGGTATGTTCTCACGTCTTGATCTCTTTTCTTTCCTGTAATCAATCTGGTAGGCAATGTCTTCCCAAATCAATGCAGGATAGTCAAAATTTTCTCTATTGAACATTCCCCACAGTATATCAATTATGGACTTTCTGAGTTTGTCATTACTTGCCATCTTTCCAGAGAGACACTTGTTGATTATAGCTACCAGAGTTCTCTATGGCTGGTGCATATGATCCACAAACATGTTGGTGTGCCTGTTCAGTGGACCCTTGTAGCCAAGATCAATGAGAAAGGTGAGTACAGTATCATCATTTGGAACATCTGTGAAATCTACACCTTCCACTCTTGGACAGATATCAAGAATTGTCCTAAAGACTTCAGCATTGACAATACACTTCTTGTTGGCTAAGAGGAATTCATACAAATCAGTGTCTTGAACCTTCTTGATGGTGTACCAAAATTATTGCATAAAGATTTCTAGAACATCTGCAGATATAGTGAAAGCCTTGATGCACGTGGAATTCTTAATTATGTCAATGACCACCTGAAATATCTCTTCCTTTTGTGGCACTGTGGTTTCCAATCTGATATTGGTAGAGCTGATATTGACTCTCTCAGTAGAAGGAACCCACTTTTCATCACGAGCAGCAACTTGTTATGTTTCTTGAGGATTTATGATTCTGCTTAAGAATTAACCAATATAGTTTATTTACACAACAAATATATTTTACTGATTGTCTTGGTTATCCTTTGATGATATGATTGGTCTATGATTAGGTTTCATGCAAATGTGACAGAATTACTACACTATAAGAATAAGTCAACTAAGGTCAAAAGTCAAAAATTAACTCAAAGTAGTCAACATGACATTTCCAAGGGAACTTAGGACACACATTCAATTAGAGAGGAGCAAATGAACATTCAAGCAAATAAAGTTATGATGCAAGACACCAAGTATTACACAAATTTTAAAAAATTTAGGCAGAGTTTCTTTTCGTAAAAATGTCATATTTCGCTTGAATATGTACATGTACATGTTTCGCTTCAAACATGTTTCGCTCAGACAAAGATATACATGTTTCGCTTAGATTAAACTGACATGTTTCGCTTGGAATGAAACTGACATGTTTCGCTTGGAATGAAAGAAACATGTTTCACTTGAAGTTGAGTAAAACATGTTTCGCTCAGAAAAACATGTTTCGCTACATTCAAGCAAACATGTTTCACTTCATTCATCAAAACATGTTTCGCTTCGTTCAAAGCTACTTATCTTAATTTTTACCAAGTAAAAA
>BQNB010114647.1:0-21710 GCA_026074375.1 Tanacetum coccineum
TCAAAACCTCACATATTTTAATGTGATAGTCACAAGCATTTTTACCACTATGCCACTCGTGATTGATTATAATGGTAGTCTAGGTGTTCTATAATGGCTGCCTTCCTCATACTTGATATCTATATGATCAACTAGTTTTGCATAGGGTAAAGTTGGTATTTGCTTCTTCTTGCTCTCTAGTCTAGAAGAAAAGAAGATAGCAAATAGTAGCAGACAGGCTGTCAATGTTTATTGTCAAAATATGTAAATGAGCAAAATTCCAAGCTGCCCCCATCCTCAATTTGGGAATATTTATTTGGACATTGGCAGTGTTCAAGAATCCTTACTTGAACAAACCCTTTGCCTTTTTTAGTTTCTAGATCACCAATGATTGTACTTGTCTAACTATATGCATCTTTTTTTTCTTCTTTTTTTCTTACATTTTTTCTCATAAAATTAAGTTAATCATCGTTAGACTAAGAGTAATTCGACCGAACCGTTTGGTCGGTCTCCGCCTGACGTGATCAAACCTCCTATTATCTAGAATTATGACGACCAAACCTATCCTGATTTTTTCATTTGTTTGGGCAGCAGGGTGACCAAATGAAATGAGAAGTGACAAAACCCTTTTTTTCTTTTTCTTGTGTGTCGTGTGTATGTTGTGTGTGTACAGAGAGTGTGTGTGGGTAATGTGTGAAAGTTTTGATGTGTTTGTGTGTTGTCTATAAAAATTATTTGAGTGTGGTACATGTGAATGATAAGAGGGTTCATTTAAAAAGTTAGGTTATCTTGTTCCTTTACACCTTTAATAATAGTGTTGCACAATACATATGTTTTATGTCGACTACTCGAAACAAATAATAAGCCAAAATAAATTACAAGAACATTTAAAGAATTATTAACAATGCTTTATTTAAATATTAATGAATTTTTAACTTTAATGTTTAAAAAAGTGCTCGGTCAGCTGTCAGGTCGGATTATGGATGTTTGATCTAAGAGAGAAAAAGCTGATGTGGCAGTCTGGTTTGATCACCTGATTAGGTTTGATCACCAAGGCGTGTTTTACGTTTCTTGGTGGAGCATTTGGAACTTCATGAACCAATTCCTTTTTGCGTCTCCTATTCCCCGAAAGGATACTATTTTCGACAATATTGTTTTACGCTCTTTTTATTGGTGTGTAGCTAGATGTAATAGAACTTTGAATTGGGTTAGTTGGCTTCAACACCCTTTTTTGATTCCTTTGTAATTTACTAGCTCATTGCTAGTGGTTCTAATAAAGTCGCCGTTCAAAAAAAAAAAGGTTGAATTACTCTTAGTCTTATAAAAAAAAAAATCTAATTCCGTATGAACGAGATAAAAACAAGACAATTGTTATTGCATGTATGATAAGTGGCATGTTTTATAGTTTCTAGATCACCAATCTTTAGAAGAAAAAAAAACCTTAAGAAACACATGACATGTTCTTATGAAAGACATTTTCTATAGGCTTTAGATGTTTTCTAAGCTAAGATATGCCCTTTGTATAAATCTTGGAATATTTATTTTACCATCTTACAAAAAAGTCTCGTAGGACAAATGTTATACTGTGGTACATGGCCCATAACATGTCAATAAATTATGACACTAACTTAAATGATAGGGAAGAAATATAAGAGCAATAAATTGGAGAATGAGGAAAAAGGACTTTTGAGACCCTATCTGTTTATTTAGTACAAAATAATAGTGAGGTAGAACCCACCATGATGTAAGTGGCCATAAATCTTTTTCAATCATTCAGAGATAATTTGTCATTATTTATAATTTGAATTATGTCTAATCAAAGGATTTCCATAATAACAACCTTGATTACATTTTAGTTTTTTTTAGCAAATTGATTACATGTAGTTGGCATCAAGAATCATAGAGTATACACCACAAAATAATACTTGAGTAAACACTTTACACTAGCACATGAAGTCGAAATCAAAGTCTTAAACCGTGAATCACGTGAAAAGCGTGATAGTTTTTTGTGTCCAAATCATTGGATAACCTTTTCAGAGCAAAATGACTTGAAATTTGTTAGTGTTTGTTTTTTAAGAAAACCTTTTAATCTTAATCTCGTCAGATGCGGTCATAGTTTTTAATAAAAAAATAAATCTCTTTCACTTATTAAGATGTGGTAAGAGACGGTAAGAGCTAAGCCCATTGTTTTTTCTAGTTATTAAGACATGATAATAAGCAGAAAACATCTTATTGAAATCTAACCTCTCTCATTAAACAAATAAGATTATACTTATGAAAATCTAGTCATGTAGATATAGTTATCATCATTCGAATAAAGTTTTCTCAACCTTTCTAAAAGTATTCGATAATAAAGGTTTCACATACCATGAAAGTATTATTAGCTTTTGTGAAATAAATGCACTTTCATAATTTTGGAATTGAAAAAAGAATGTACTTTATAATAAAGGACTAGTCTTTTTATTTTATAAAAGAAGCAATTATAAACTTGAAAATGGATCCTATGTTGAATCTTGTTACATTAAATATATATATATCGTTTAAAGTAAATGATAACACAAAAGCACCCGTGGCCTAACGGATAAGGCGTCTGACTTCTAATCAGGCGATTGTGGGTTCGAGTCCCACCGGGTGTGACTCGTTTTAATTTTTATATACAAAATATATATTTTTTGTTAAGTATTACTGTAGTATTTGAAAAAAAAAATCAATATTTGCATTAATTAATTTTATAATCGTATAATGGAATAGTCACGGGTGCCTAAAGTATTTTTTTATAGTAATTTTGTTTCTAACTTTTATACAATTGGAGGGTCACGTGAACGTTTAAGACTACTAGATTACTCAATAAAAACAAAATAAAAAGTATGTATGAAGTATGATAATGCTAATTTATATGAGGATTTTGTTTCTATTGAATAGTTTATGCAATAGCATATTAGCATTGTTGTTCAAGTCTGATAAGTATGAAACATTTCTCTTGTATGGCAGTATGCCAGTATGGGTATGCATTTTTCTTTTAATTTTCTTAGTTGAGTTTTGATATATTAAATTTAAAACTCTTTCATTAGTTGTAGACAACCTTTTGGTCATTCTTATTCCCCTGCAAACAACTGAGTTATGGTAGCCTCATATCTTGCCTAATATTAACTTAACAGTTTACTTCAACATTTCCAAATGCATATATACAAGAAACATACACATACCTTGTAGCCTATTATACATTCTTACTGTATATTCTAACACAAATGCGGCAAAACATGATCGGAAGTAACAAGGGTCTAACACTCATGTTTGCGTTTAACATCACACCATCTTACAGAACACTGACCTCGTCCTCACGGCTCATTTCTTTCAACTTTGTATTGAGCATAAACTAATAATAAGTACCCCGTAGTGAGTTGAGATCCTCAAAAAACAAGGGCAAAAAAAAAAAAACAAATGGGTTAATCCTAACCACTCATTTTTTCATCATCCACTTTTTCATCTTTTTCTTAAAACTCAAATATCTAGCAAACGATAAATCGTTAAACGAAAAAAAAAATAACACCATCGGGGACGAGTATTTTTTTTATCTTATCTACCTATAGAGGGTCACTATTATATACTATCGACGAACTTTTTTCAATTTATTTTCTTCAATCACAGTCAGAAAAAATCTCATGGGATTTTTTTTGAAAATCACATGAGTTGTGAGTACAAGTCTCATGTGATTTTTTCAGACTTGATTGAAAAAAATACGGAAAAAAGTTCGTCGAAAGTATCGCTGACGAATAATTTTTTTTATCTTCTATAGATGGCATATATATATATTTTCGAAGAACTCTTTTTTTGATTTTTTTTTCAATCACGTCTGAAAAAATCACATGAGATTTGTATCACAAATCACATGTGATTTTATGAAATCACATGTGATTTGTGATACAAATCTCATGTGATTTTTTCAGACGTGATTTTTTCAGATGAGATTTTTCGACGAACTTTTTTTTCGAATTAATTTTTTTTTCAATCACCGTCATAAAAAAATCACATGAAATTTGTATCACAAATCAACATGGATTTTGTGAAATCACATGAGAATTGTGATACAAAATCTCATTGATTTTTTCAGACGTGATTGAAAAAAAACAAAAAAGTTCGTCGAAAGTTCACAACGAGTATTTTTTTAACTTTCTATAAAGGCACTTTCTATATACTGTTCGACGAACATCTTTTTTTCGTATTTTTTTTTTTTTTCAATCAACGTCTGAAAAAATCCACATGAGTTTTGTATCAAATCTCATGTGATTTCAAAAAATCCCATAGATTTTTTTGTGACGTGATTGAAAAAAAAAATCGAAAAAAGTTCGGCTGAAAGTATATAGAAGAGCCACCTCTATAAAAGATTATTTAATTCCGGGCGCGATTGGTATGTTTCTTTTGCGTAACATTAACGGTTTTGTGAGATATTTAATTTTAAAAAAAATCGGTGAAATGGGTTTTTTAATTATATTAAAATAAGAATTAATCTAAACCATTAGATAAAAAATAAAATGGATGGATAGATGAAGCTTTTGTTACTTTTTTTTTGACCGATTTCCTTAAGGAACTTTTCTCACCCTATACTGATTATTTTGTCCGGTAGTTCATTGTAAGTGCTGCAACAGATTACACCATATGCTTCGGTTATTGAATATGTTGTAGAGTGAATACTTACAGTTTTCATTTTGGGTATATTGTATCTTTACAATCTATTTTGGATGTTATGAAGTTGCCAAAGTCCTTATTTATTTTGGATGCTATGAAGTAGTAGGTGTTTATCCCACATCAGTCGAGTAGTGGAAGCTGAGAGTGAGAATGGTCGTATATATCAGCCAAGCTGCAAAAGTTGAAAGTCACGCAGCCATGCAATAAGCACAAAGCGAATTATTCTTTCGCCTTTTACTAAAGAATACCGTGTGCTTGTTGTATCAAATGGCATACGCCTATTTTTGGAGAGTTTCTTCTTAAAACGAAGTACTCCAACCAATCCTTAGTTAAAAATATTACCTTCAGTTTTCTAAAAAATTAGGTTGGCTCTTCAACTTTTTTTAATTTACTTAGCATCTCAGAAATAATTTTAATCTGTAAATTTATATGCTCTCAATTACTGGGTTGTCTTATACAAGTCAAATTCTGACCATATTTTAATGAGTGTTCATTTGTAATTAGTTTAGAACTTCTGATATAGTCGATCAAATATCAGGCAATTTAGCATACATGGCATTATGGCAACACAATGAGACCTGCAAGGATTAGAAGCAAATACGGTACACCAAATCTTGATGAAAAATGGCGTTTTATTCCTTTTCTATCTGGGCCTGAGTGGTTACCTCCTGTGGTGGTTTGTGTGTGTGAAGATTTGCTACTGCAACACAATAATTTAACTCAAAGTGAACCAACGTATTCTCTTGGTTTGCCTGAATGCCTCCAGCCTTAAATAAACTTGCATCATAGGTTAGGCTAATATAACGTCTAGTGGTAAGGTCATTCGCTCTAAAACAGAGGTCAATGTGTGTACATTTAAGGGTGAGGTTGAAAACGGTCCCGAGATTAATCCGATGAGAATGCTCACCCTCCCGTTTAAACTGAACAAGAAAAACCACATTTGTTTACCCGTTTATGAGTTAGGCTAGTTACAACTAGGGGTGTTATCGGGTCGGGTCATGTCGGGTTTCGATTTTTAAAAGCTCACCCGAAACCCGACCCGATAAGTAATCGGGTTATCGGGTTCGGGTCTTATCGGGTCGGGTGCTTCGGGTTGACCCGACAACAAATTTTTTTTCCAAATAATAAAAGACCTGTTAAAAAAAATAAAATAAAAGATAAAGACTTGGGAAACAACTAAACATTGATAGCATGAGGTTCAAAACGAATTTTTAAATTTTTAAGTATAACTTTTATTATATTAATGCTTAATCTCAAACTTTAGATAATAGTAATGTCATGGCACTCAAATTTTAAATATAATTGATACTCGAAAGTAGGGGTGAGCATATCGGACCGTCGACCGGACCGAAGGTATTTCGGTCCGGTCCGCGGTCCGGTGTTTTGGACCAATTCGGTCCTCGATCCGGTCCGGTCCGGTCCGACCAAAAACCCGAAGATTAAGCCGTGTAGGACCGGATCGGACCGAAGACAGACCCGAACCGGACCGTACCATTTCGGTCCGGTCCTCGGTCCGACGTTTTGAGTACTTTCGGTCTCGGTCCAAGGTCGGTCCGGTCCGGTCCTTGGACCGTGCTCACCCCTACTCGAAAGTCACTATGCTTACAGATTAGAATCAGCTTAATATAGTTTAGGTTTTAATTTTCAATTATAGCCTAAATCTTAGGGTGCATTTGCTGTCAAAAAGTCAATAAAAAACTCAAAAGCCCAAAAACAATAGGAATTGAACTTCGCCTCTTAAATTTAGAATTTGAAGTTGTAGTATCTTATTTTCTTATTTAAACTTATAGCTTATAGTTAGGATAATTAGTTTTCAAAAGCTCATTTTATGTCTTGGCTTATTAAGTTCTTTAGGTTAGCTTAAAATTGTGCTTTTTGAATTTAAATCTGAGTTAGCTACTTTAATCTTCAATTTCAGTTGTCATTTAGTGTTTCTACAAAAGAGAGCTTGTTAGGATTAGCTTATACTCATCATAAGCTATCCAGAACTTCTTTTAGTTTGAAATTTGAGCTTAATTTGAGTTTTTTGCAAGATGTTTAGTCAAAACAAGCAAAAGTGAGCTCAAAAGCTCACTTTCTGTTGGCAGATTTTCAAAAGCTTTTTCTGAGCTTATTCTTGAGTTTGAGCTTAAGCTCCTTTCATTAAAAATGCTTAAATTTGTGTCCTTTTTAAGTTCTAGCTTTTAGATTTAGTTAAAAGTAAAAAATAAAAAATTGCAAAAAGGGGTGTGTTGCCAGACTAGAACCCACGACCTCCCACACACAACACACACGTTTTAACATCATGCTACAATAGCTCATCCAACCATACTCTTCACCATTTAATCTTTATACTTGTTTTTCCTTTCCTCTTTTATAATAAGCCGTAGCTTATTCATAAGCTTATTGAGCTTATTCTTTAAGCTGTGTTACTCCTTTAATTTTTCTTGTGTTCTTTATTAGGTCTTAGACTTTTCCTGAATTTTCCTAATTTTTCTCTTTATTTTATAATTTTCTAGGAATTTCCGTAGGTCTTAATTTTAGAAAATTCATAAAAAAATAGAAAAAAGTTTCAGAAAATTACAAAAAAATAGTTTTTAGTTTTACAAAAATTACTTTTAGGTTTACATCCAGTAAAATCATTTTTACACCTTTTAGATTTTAAATTTAATTTTTAAGCTTTTATTTTTAATTTTAAAAAATAGGATTTTAATTTTAAAAATAGTTAAAAATAGTTTTCTGAGTTTTTATGTTATTTTAGACTTTTCTAAGTTTAAAAATCATTTTTCTAAATTTTTAGAACTTAATTTGCTATTTTTTAGAATTTAATTAGATTTAATTAGTTTTTAATTCATAATAAATTCAAAAATAATCAAAAAAATGTTTTTCTTTCTCTTAAAATTTTCTTTTGTCCTAATTTAGGTTTAGAAATTTAGTTTGCATTTTTAGGGGATTAATCTTAGTATATTTGCTTAATTGTCGCGTTTTATTTGTTTCCCGTTAATTGTTTAAGTGTTTAATAGCTTTTAATTGTTCATTTTAAATTGTTGCTTTTATTTAGTAGTTATAGAAACTCAAAAATATCTTTTCTCTCATTCAAATCACAATCCAAGCTTAAGCAAGGTTTCAATTTCATAAGTCGTTGGGGAAACGACCCGGGTGATCATACTTCCCGGTTAAATATACGTACTATATATTATATATATATATATATATCTTTTAAGAGTGAATTTTCCTTAGGGAATTTTCTTAAATTGCTCTTGTGGTATTATATCATATATTTTATTGTGTATCAGTTGTCTCCATCAGTGGTCATCAGTATTAGCCTACAGAATAGATCAAGGGATTTAGATAGGGTTGATCAAGAGAGATTTGTAAAGAGAGTACCGACATCTTCTCACAGACTATTGCTTATGCAATCACGGGTTATGAAGCTAAGTAAGCAGTTCCGGTTGGCATAAGATGTAAACATGTGTAGGATGATTCCTCAGTTAGTCATCATCCTGGAGGGAGAAATGTGTACATCCGGTACTTAGTTGATTTTTTATGTTACCGTTTTGATGTTACAATTTCGACTACACAGCGGGATAAATTGTTTTCACTCGGGACTTAGTTGACTTTGGTGAAACAATTTAAATGGGTACATCCAGGACTTAGTTGACTTTGATGTTACCATTTTGACTACATAAATGGATAGATTACATACACTCGGGTCTTAATTGACTTTGGTGTTGCAATTTATTTCTACACATCCTGGAGGGAGAAAAAGTGCAATTCCGGGCTTAATTGATTTTGGGCTACGGTTTTCGACTTTGGTAAGGGATAAGTGTGTACTTTCGGGACGGAATGCATCTCTGAGTGAGTCGATGTTTGAATCATTCCTTCCCTACAGATTTTTCCAACATGAGAAAGGTCTTTGAGCCGAGCTGGAGGAGGTTGTATGACTCAAGACGAGTGCACTAATTCTTATCAGTCTCAGGGATGTCTGTTTGGGAGGGAGTTAAGAATAAGAGCCTACTAGTATGAGGGAGTAAAAACTCAACTAGAATACTGCCCAGAATTTTGGAGCATGATTCCATATCAATGGGTTAAAGTATTCGATAAGTGTACTTCAAGATGACAAATCAAAAGCAAAAAAGATCTAGAAAACTTTCGACATGACCAGAAGTGTTAGAAAATGAAGATTTTTCAAGGCATGCAGCTAATTTAGAAACTTCGAGATGACCAAAAGCGTATGAAGAAAGCTTTTAAAGACGTGTAAGGAAGTTATGAGCAGAAATCCAATCAAGACCGAGATCTCGTAGAGAAAACTGTTCTAAAGTCATCTCAGCAGTATTTTACAGTGTGTTCGTCTGCAAGCTGAAGAAATAAAGATGGAGCATTCAAGTAGATCAAAGTCATTAAAGACTATCTCAAGGAATACTAGACTTCATTCTTATTATTTTACTTTATTTTTTCTTGTAGGAAACATTGTAACCAATTCACGTGTGACACCATCTTGGAGAGAGATTGTTAGCCTCACTATTTTAGTGAAGCTGATGTCTTACACGTGAATTAGACTAGCTATAGACCAACTGCTACAGCAGAGACCATTATTGTAAAAAAGGTATAGATAGCTTACTGGTTAGGCCGATAAATACCACCCTCTATGACTCTCCATGAGGGTTTGGTGAATCATTGTGTAAACTTCATTCTTATCTAAATAAAACACATAGTTCATTCCCTTTCTCTCTCTACTTTCTCTCACTAGAAAAGATATTTCATCTTTTGTTCTTTGATCAACCAAGACTCCCCGAATAGGTGTTTTGAATCACGCTACAATTGGTATCAGAGCGACGGAAACTTCTTTAAAATTCTTTGACTTTAATACTTCATCACTTCAAGAAAGAACGTACGTATCAGAGTAGCGAAGTCTTGAAACATGTAACTTGAGCTTTCAGGATGTCTTTATATTTGTCGTCGGGTTATGAGCATGTGGTTTGAATCTTTGACACAGCTGGATTCAGGTACCTTTTCCTCTATCTTTAAACCAAGTAGCAGTAAAGTGAGGGATGAATATCGCTTTGTCAGTCGCCCCGTGTTTGTTAAGTAACCTTTGAATCTGTAGGAATCGACCTGTGATAAGGTAAATTCATTTTTAGGAAGAATCTCCTTGACCAGGGGGGGATTTCCCATCTTGCAGTATTTGAAGTCTTCTAACACAGAGGTATTAGATTTCATCGTACACAGCATGTTCTCATTATCTGAACTCTCAAGCAGACAACTAAACCCGGAAATAAGAGTGAAAACCGGTGAGTTCTGTCTCAAATACTGATTAAATAGAAAAAATTGATCTTGAAAAATCAATCGACGTGTCCACTTGCTAAAGTGGTTTTGTGAAACAATCGAGGATTTTAAAGCAATTCTAAATTCATTTTCTCGATCCATAACCTGGAACAATTTGATTTCATATAGAATACGCAAACCGTTGTTGCTTTCCAGTTGCATCACAGGGTCCATGGATGTCAGTCTATTGGGAATACTTTCTAAAATGATAAGATCGCACAAGTCACCTACCAAACTTGTTTGATGTGGCTCAAGCAGATTCCATCTTCACACTGAATACTTAAGTATCACTCGGATGTTCTGGCAAAAATCCAACAAGGATAATGCCGTATGAATTTAATATTATCTTTTATTCACATTGGGTGACTAGCAAGCATAATGTTTGATAAGTGTCCTAATGAGATGTATGGAAGATCTCTTATGCCTAGACCAAGAGTGCACTGGTTTAGTGATCGGTGCTGGAGCAGACTGCCACCTTTTAAATACCAACTAACTCAGAGTGAGATAGTTGATAGAAATACGTGTAATCTTCGTGAGAAATGAAACATAAATCTTTTGAGAGATTCTAAATGGCTAGGAAGGGTTGTGCATTGCATCACTGGGTCCATGATGTCAGTCTTCAATGTCAGCAATCATCTTTGTGATTCTTAACAGCAGAATGATTGACCTGGTTCTTCTGCCTAATGTAAGGAGGGAGCTTTTTTCTTTTCAACCCTTTAACTTGAACTTTATTTTTAAATCTTCAACACCTTCAGCGCTTACCGAGACCATCATAAACTATACCTGTTGGTTTGTTCTAGTTACTAGCTCCATCTCAGTCGGCACTTTTCCCTTATTCTCACTTTACTCCTTTTTTAAACCTAAGGACTACTACACTATCTAGTGGAATATCCCTGGGTAGATCCCTCCGGTTCTAGCTGGATCATGGGAATGAATACCTAAACTTACCACCATTATAAACTTCATGCAGTAATATAAAGGGTCGTCTTTGGTACGTAAACCACATTCCAGCCAATCACATAACCATTTAGCTCGTCCCCTTTCATATTGCATCGAGTAATCGAAAGAGTTAGCACATTATATGGGTTAGTGTACACTAAGATCTTAAAAAATATCACATTAATTAGCCATATATTTATAAAACATTTTCTCCCCTTATCAAAAATATTAAATCTCTTGATAATTTTGGATATCAATTGATTTCAAATATAACTAGCTTTCCCGCGGAAAAATGTCCATTATTAACAAGCTGTATAATGAACATTTTTAATTGCCCCCCCTCAAATTAGTGAGGGTCTTATATGGGGTGTTTTAGGTATGATAATTTTGAAATTTTTTGAATTTACTAAGAAATTCTTGAAAATTCATACTCAAACACTATATATGCCTAATTTTTAAGTCTACACTACACATTTATATATTCACAAGACTATGTATGAGACAGGACCTAAATATGTTCAAACCAAAAATGACAAAGTCATTCTATCCACATTAGCAATTTGTAGTCCGTCTTGATAATCTCCTTTTGGAAGTTGTCTTAGCTTCCCCCGAACCAGCAATCCTTACTTGAGTAGATTCAACGCATATGTGCAAGCCGCATCATGTATAAAGCCCAAATATCTGAAGTACAGAACTAATTCAAAACCGTAACACCAAAGTCAATTAAGTCCCGGATGTCCGTATTTCTCCTTACACGATTGTGATGATATAAATTGTAACACCAAAGTCAACTAAGTCCCGGATGTCACAATTATTCCCTCTAAGTAGCCGAAATGATAACACCTAAGTCAACTAAGTCCCAAATGTTAGGGGTGAGTAGAAAAAACCGAAAAAACCAAAACCAAACCCAAAACCGAACCGAAATAACCGACCGAAACTAGAAACCGATGGTTTGATTTTTACTTTTTCAAAAACCGAAAATTTTTGGTTCGGTTTCGGTTTTCGTCCAAAAACCGAACCGAACCAGTTTTATAATAATATATAATTAGTATAATATAAAAAAATAAATTATAAATTCAATTTTTAAATTCATATTTATTTTGTGGGTGTCTCATTTATATGTGTATAATTATAAAAATTTGGGTAAGCATCATTAGGCTCATATTGACAAAAAAATAAAATAAAAAATAATAACCAATTTTCTATGCAAGCCACAACCAAATATAAACGGTTTGAAACCGAAAAAACGAACCGAAAAACCAAAAAAACCGAACCGCCAAAAACCGAGCGGTTTTGGTTTTTGGTTTTATAAAAACCGAATATTTTGGTTCAGTTTCGGTTTTAGCCAAAAACCGACCCAAACCGAACCGTGCACACCCCTACCAAATGTACTCATTTCTTTCTGCAGAATACTGACTAACTTAAGGAATCATCATACTTATCAAACCTGTGTGAACCTCTTTTGTCAACTAATTCTACTCCTTTTAAAAATAAGCTTAGTGATTAACTGTTTGAGGAAGCATTTATTGAATCAGTAACCAATCTTCTCACGCTTAGAATAAATCTTCTTACAACACTTCCCCCCTAGTATCTTAAATGATGCATACTTAAAATCACAAGATATCTCTACCCCCATGTAGTTGAAATAGTACACCCGAAAGTAACAAGTTAAAACACTGATTTTCTCTACGATTATGACATTTGTCTTCTCGGAATGACCTAAAATAAGAATAGGGTATGAATTCTATCACGTGTACTCATTATCTTTCTTGTATATCTATTCCTCCCCCCTTGCTGGTTTCGACACCTCGGAATCAACAAAACCTAGTACGCACATATACTTGAGATCGTGTTCGAAGAATTGATAAGCTTAAATCTATTATGTGAGAATCAACTGAGTCTTAAATTGCAAATAAGTCTCTAAAGTTTGAAATAAATGACATTCTTAAAGCACTTAATAGTTTATTATAATTTAAACTCCCATTGAAATTGTTACCTCAGTATCCCCAAAACTTTTATCCATTTATTCCGTGACTAATTTGAAAGGTGGCGTTTTAAAAGATTATTTGATGAAAATTTCTCCCCCTCAAATAATGACCCGTTTTCTATTTAAAGAGCTGTTGTCATTGTTTGAGTGGTCGAATTGTCTTTGAAAATCTTTTTGTGATTACTGAAAACACTGATTCATTGTGAAGACAACTTTTTACCAATAAAAATAAGATTTCTCTTATTTTGACAAAGAAATGCACTGACACGTACATTAATTTGTATATAGGAAGCACGGGTTGTGTTGCAAAGTAAACACAAGCCTTTGCATGGTCATAAAGTAGACCATGCCCGAGAATAAATTCCCGTTATGAGGTCAAGTTTTCTTTTTGAAATACTTGCCTTTAAGATGATGACCGGGTTGCTATCTGAAATAATAGCAAGCCATTTTGGCATGTTTTGAAAGCTTTTGAAACTTCTGCTCGAACTTCATTTACAGCCTCGTATCATTATTAAATGACATTTCTAAGGCCGTAAATGTTATCGATTTTCAGAAGACATGCCAGAGATACATATTTTTATATTTTTCTGATTTTATAATTTTGTATTTTGTTTTTCTGATTTTATATTTTTCTATTTTGTTTTTATAAAATTTTATAATAATAAAAATAAAAATAAAAAATAAAATCTTTTTGTGTTTTTATGATCTTATATATTTACATAGGATACAAGAAGATTTCTCTTCTTTTGAAGATAAAGCGCACTGAAGCGTACACCTTTCTTTTCTTTGAGGAACGGGGCCTGAAGAGATATCGACACTTCTAAACAACCGCCATTAAATCATAGATTTGAAGAGTTGTAAACCCGAATAGGTGTTTCGAATCACGCTAAGTTGACACTTGAATTAGCTGATAGGACTGTGAAATATCCAATAGGAATTGCTGAAAACGTGCTAGTAGGTATTGGTAAATTTGTTTTCCCCGTAGACTTTATAATTCTTGATATGCCCGAGGATATCAAAGTGCCCTTGATCCTCGAAAGACCATTTTTGCCTACCGCCCGTGCTAAGATTGATGTTTTTAAAAGAAAGATTACTTTAAGAGTCAGGGAAGAGAAAATAATCTTCAAAAGTGTTAAACCTGCTAGTATTTTAATTAAGAGGGTCTACATGTTAAGCTTAAGAGAAATAATGAAACTTGATTTAGAAGCTAGGCTGATGGGAGAGACTTTGGTGCTAAATAGATCAATATACCCTTTCTTTGATGATTACATAGAACTAAACGATCTTAATGTACCATTAGAGCTTAGAAGAGATCAAGTTGATGAATCAATGCCCACCATTGAGGAAGGCGAGGTAGTTGAGGAATTTAGAGCTAGGAATGATGCTAGAATAGTTAGCAAATTTTTTGGATATCTTAGTGATTGCGACTACGATAAGAAGATCAATATTAATTGTGCCCACAACTTGAAGTTTTCTTGCATGATAGGTTTTGAATTTTTGCATGCTTATTTTTTCCCTATCTTATACGTAAATGTAATGTCCAAAAAGTTTCATATCTCTATAATGAGGGACAAAATGGAATACAAGGGAAATAATGTAGTTGGAGCCTTAATGAACATACCTATCTTTGTTGGAACTTTTTCTATCTTAACAGATTTCGCAGTTTTAGAAGATATGGATGCTTATCATGATGAAGGAATGGTCGATGTTATTTTTGGGGAACCGTTTTTAGAGAAGTTGGGATTAATGCAAAATGGTTAGAAGGAATGATTACCATTCACAATGGTAATGAAGAAGTTACTTACCAAATGGTGCGATCACATCCGAGGTTTAAACACCACACTAATAAACAATGCAATAAGATCCCACCATTACTGAAGGTAAGTGAAGAAGATAAGATAAATGGAATCTCTTACTCATATCAAAGCTTAATGGGTTCTACAAAGGAGTCTTGAACTTAGGTATGTCCGAGATGCGAAGATGGAAGAATGGCTCACACGCGGGCACATAAGCATGCATGAGATGGAATGAAAAGTTGAAGGAAAAAGTCTAACTTAAAGACTTCGTTGTAAACAAAAGTGCTTCCCAGGAGACAACCCGGATTGTTATTTATTTTTATCGAGTCTGTCTTCCCAGACATCAATACGGCGTATCCGCTCCATACCATACGATGTATTGAATGTCTGGACGTTATCAGTCCCTTATTTTTATGCACTTTAAACATTATTGTCAGTTCTGTCAATATGGTGTATTCATGCACATGATACGGCGTATTCAACAGACTGGCCCGTATTTAGATACTTTTTACAGGTTTCTATACGACGTATTCCAGTTTATGGATACGGCGTATTGGTCTCCTGTATAATTTTATTTAGTTTAGTTTAAATTAACCGTAGGTACCAAGATAGGAATGCATGTTTTTCCTATATTTTGCACAGGACCTCGCTGAAAGAAAGAAATCGACGAAGTTGGCGAAGTATCAATCATCCAGAATCCTATGTGTGATTGTAGTCATGATGGAATTCAGGCGCATTTACAACATACATTCTTGCTCATAAACTCAACATGGAGAATCTACCGAGCAAAATATCAGGGGAGTTTCTCATTCTAATTCTTTTAAAATCCTGTTTTTAATATTTTATCTATACAACGAGGACGTTGTATAATTGAAGTAGGGGGAGGGAATTAGAATGATACTTGTCCTATTTTTCATACTAAAATGCTTAAATTATGCTCAAATTTAAAAAAAATTCAAGCATACTTTTGTGAAATTACTTGATACATAACCTGCACACAATAACCATTGTTAGATATTGTGAGGATTTAACCTTATCCGTTTCTAAATGTTTACCTAAATTCTACAAAAATATGATTGAGTCGATGATGTTGTAGACTTTAGAACTTGGCTTGGTATATCTATTCGAGACCACAATAATGAGTACTATAGATTTAGATGGAGTAACTTGTTTAAATTGGTACAATTTTAGGATTACGCCCAAAAAGCCTATACATATTGTTTATTAACTAACTACACTGGTTAGTTAACCCCCGTATAAACCCTTTGTTTACTCTCATCTTAAGAGTAAGATACCCCTAGAATAACCTATAGAGCTAATCCTTTAGGAATTACACCAACTATTTGTTTCGTTACACCTTTACACCTTAGCCTACCCTGTTAGATTATATCCATTTATCAGTTGCTAGCTGCTTAAAGTGTAAAGTATGTATTTCCCGAGTCTTGTGTCAATTTTCTATCTTTGGTACGGTTGGGAAGAAATTTGCACATTGCAAATGGAAATGTATAAAGTAGTCAAAGCTCATGTATTTTTACTACCATCACAATTATTGGTACGTCCAAAGAATGAAGAATTATCGAAGATATTATCCGGAGTTATTATGATCGTGAAGATGGTGAAATTACACCGAGTTTCATAGTATAGTGTAGTTAAAAAATACGAAAAAATGAGAAAAATCGCAACAAAAAAGAGAAGGAAAGTTTGGAAGATAATCGTAAGAGCTTAGACCAAAAGAACCATATAAAGGATCGATTATTCATTGATACGTCTTAAAAATCAACGATGTAGAGTATTGTATAAAGTGGTAGATATCTTCACTTGTCTTGTAAAAGTTTGTAAAGTATGGAATGATTGGAAAGTTGACCGTTATGGGAAAACGCCAACGTAAGGTTGTGTTTTTGATCAATGATCTAGGCCGTTTGTATATAGTTGTGTCCTTTATCATGGTTAACGGTCAGGAAAAAAGAAAAAGTGTTCTAGCAACTTATATCTTGGACCTGTCTATTTGTTTCGTAATTTTTGTTTTTTAACAACTATTTAATTCCCTTTCTAAGCATTACCACCATGAGTTTTACGGAGCGAAATGAGATGGGTGTGTACGAGGCATGCCATGTCTCTATTCCGTGTTACGACCATGTGGAGGCATGTTCTTCAGCGTGAACTTGTTGGTTTCATGACTTTTGGTGAATGTTTGAAAGTTAGAAGATCCATACCCTATATTACTCTACTAGTCCTACTCTTTAGCTTATTCGAGGTAGGAGTGAGCAGTCACATGTGTCTATCCCGTCGTTATGGGTGTGTATGTGTGGTCTTTGTCGCCCTCCTAGAATATTGGTATCGATAAAGATTAGTTAAGAGTAATCAACCCTAAGCCTTATAACAAAAACCCATTTTACCTTTATAAACTTGTTACTCCTTAGCTCTAGTGGTGGAGATGTGTATCCTTGCTAAGCCTATGATAGAATACCCGTCACGACCGAGCAATTGAGCGAATTAGTTACATGTTACCACATAGATTAGTTGAGTGATTTGAGTGTTTTCATCTTCCTATTTTGAGAGATGTTTGGTTGTGTACTTGTAATAGATCAAATAAATGCTTAAAAAGAAAAATCCTTAGGGATACATTTTTATAAACTTCTAAAGGCTACTTGAGGACAAGTAGGATTCAAGTGGGGGGATATTTGATGACATCAAATAACGTCCTATTTTCTAGCATCAATTAATCCCATGTATTAACCCATTTTGTTTTTATTTATTGCAAAGAATTGTTACTTTAGCGTCTCATATTTGAGGGAATTGCAGTAATGTGGAGTAAGTACTTGGTAAAGATTGACTAAAAGGCGCGCATTATGGAGCTTAAACGAAGACATTTTGAAGATTAATGATTCTGACTACCAATACGCCGTATCCATCAAGGAAGATACGGCTTATCCGTGCCAGCACTCACCAAAGACCACGAAGGAAACAAGATCCAATACGCCATATTAGGAAAGGCAATACGCCGGTTTCAAGCTATATTGGAATAAAATAATTCTGGAGATATCAAACGTTGGGGTCCTACTTCCAAGAAAACCCCTAATACGTCGTATCCAAAACATTAGATACGCCGTATCAAAACCGACTTCAGACCTTATAAATAGAAAACTCAAAAACAAGTTTTAAGTGTGCTAAATCATATTCTCGATACCTAAACCATAAAAGTCGATTTTCAGAGGGAGGAAAAAAAGCGCAGAACAGGGTTCGAGCAACGTGCGAATTTTAATTTCATAGGAGACAACGGTGTAATTTATTATTACTTTTGTTAATCGTTCAGTTTTTGGTATATTCGTTTACTCTGTTAGTTACCTTGGCCCACCTTGGCTAAAACATTACTTTCGTATTAATTATGACGTTTGAAGGCTAATACCTTCGGGTATTAGCCATTGTTATGAAGATCTTAATGTTTGATTTGTTTATCTCGATTTCTTAATTTATCGTTGAATTACTTGTTTATGTTTATCATCATACTTGTTTACGTGATTTTGTATGCGACCTATCATTCAACTCGATCTAGTGATACGGACCAAGTAATCTAGATAACGGATTTGAAATTTCCTTACTATATAAATATATAATAATATATGTAAATATATAATAAGTATTCCCAAAATATCAATTAATAAGAGAGAGTAAGTATTCCGTAAGGCTTCTAATAGATTACTTTTGACCAAAGTAAAATCAAAATCCTTCCCGGGTCGTTTACCGACGAGGCGTGAATTGAAAATCGAGGTTAAGTTCGTGATCGAGTGATTGAATGATCAAATTTTTGATTTGGGATTCTATTTCTTCAAATAAGATGCAAAAACAAGTAAAAGCAAGCCTAAAACGAAAGCAATTAAAGATTTAAACTGAAAAACGATAACGGGATCCTAAACCCGTGCTTTAAAAACCTAAATTCTAAAATTTTAACCCTACAAATGCAAATTTAATTTTTAAATGTCCTAAATGATTAAAAATAATTTTAGAAAAAAGAATTATATTTTTTTGACTTTTATATTTTTTATTATGAATTAAAAACTAATTTAATTTAAAAAATTAATTAAAAATACTAAACTAATTTGGAAAATTCAGGAAAATTACTTTTAACTATTTTAAACCTAAAAAAAATAAAATGGTTGTAAATAAGCTAAAAAGAGCTGAAAGGGTTAAACTGCCAAAAAGGGTTAAAAGAAAAATGGCTTGAATGTATAAACGAAAAAGACCCCAGGGCAGTTGGTGAGTGTGTGGTGTGTTAAGGTGTTGGCTATGTGAAGGGGAGGTCACAGGTTCGAACCCTGTGGCTTCCTTTTTTCCAATTTTTTTTTATTTTTCTTTTTTTTAAAAGCAAAAATATAAGCAAAAATAACAAATTTTTAAAAAGGAACTTTTTATAAAACTTAATAATAAGCTGGAAATAAGCTAACAAAAGTGCCAGTATGCTATATTTAACTAAGTGACTAAAGGCTAAAATTGTTTGGCTTTTAAAGATGGAATAAGCACAAAGAAAACTTAACAAGCTCAAAGAGACCTAAAGCTAGACCTAATAAGCATTCCAGAAAAAGAAATAAGCAAATTTAGCTAAGCAAAAAGGCAAGAAAAGCAAAATAAGCATATTTGACTTAAAAGCTTTAAGGCTTTTAAATCAAACTGTCTTGTCTTATAAGCTACTATGAGCTTAAGCCTAATAAGCCACAAACACCTATATCCTAACCTAATAAGCAAATAGAAATACAATTTAAGCAATCCTAACAGCTAAAATTCTCAAATAAGCAACTAAGCAATTTGGCTAAAACATAACTAAAAACAGCCTAATAAGGCAACTTTAAGCTAATTTTCAAGCTACAAATCCAATAAGCTAATGTCTATATCCTAAAAACATATTAAGCTACTACTATAAACTAGAGGAAAAAAGCAAATTTTAAGCATTTTGAATAATTAATAAGCTAGAAAAAGACTTTTAAAACTGGCCGATTACACTAAATCCTACTTTTTTTGTTTTTTAAGTTTTATCTAAAAGACAAAAGGGCTAACTGCAGCCCTAATTTAAGCTAGGAAAAAGAGTTTTAAAAAACAAAAAAAGCTTAAACATGTTGAGCTTATACACCAAAGAGCTTATGCTATGAGTTTCAAAACCTAAAACATCTATTAACTACCCTAAATTTAAGATTGAAAATTAGACATCACCCTTTTTGAAACTTAACTAAACTTGACAGTTTTATACCAAAACTTAACTGACAAATGGACACTTTAACAAACTTGATTCTACAGCATTGTGACCCTAAGTGGAGTAAAAATAAGACTTTAAAACAATCTTTTAAGTAAGAATCAAATACAACAGTTTGAAAGAGTTTTGAGACCATAGTTTCTAAGAACTCTTAGAAGACACCTTAAAACTTGATATTAAACCTTAAAAACTTTTGACAACTGATTAAAAGGCTCATTTAAAGCTTGTTAAAGTTTGCTTAGTGACCCAAAGCAGTTTTAAAACTAAATTGACCCATTTTACCTCTTAACCCAAACACTCCTTTAAAAACTAATTTACCAATTTTAAGCTTATGAAACACATATTTAAACCAAGGTTTTTAAAGACAGATGATAAACAATGAATATTAAGCAATATTAAGCAATAAGAACACAAAAATAAGCACTTAAAATAAGCAAACTAGATTAAGCAGTTTTAAGTTATAACCAAGAAAATTTAAACTACAAGAAAGCATAAATAAGCAACAAACATTAATAACAAAAATAAATAAGCAATAATAAGCAGTAAAATAAGCAATGGAATAAGCCAACAGTAAATAAGCTAAAAACTTGAGAAATGAAAACTTACAAAACCCTTTGCTTAAACAAGGGCTTAAATGCTCTTAGAGCTTATCAACAAGCTCTAGCTTTTTTAAAAACAAGCTAGTAAGGTCTTAAAAGCCCTTCCAGGTTTGGCTTTTCTTCCAAAATAAGTTAAGGTACTTTGAGGAGTGGATTTTTGAGTGAACTTTTCTTAAACACTTATAACTAAATGAAAGTCTAGATTGCTTTATTAAGACAGATTAAACAAGAGCTTATTAGAGCTTATCAAAACTTATAATTCATTAACACAAGTAAAAACAGAATTTCATAAAAAACTTAAAATTTCATTAATCTTAAAAAGCGTTTACAGGGCTTGAAAATAAAGTACAATAAGATGATTTTAAACTACAATAAGCTAAAAATACAATAAATAAGCAATTCTAAATTACTGAAAAAACTAGATATAAACTACCCTAATGGTCTTCTCTTTTATAACTGGCTTGAGAAAGTTCTAGGTCTTGAAGGTGTGTTTCTTATGTGAGTGAGCTCGAAGTCATCATCTAAGCCATTGAATTTTCTTGGTCACCAAGTAGTATAATCTGAGCCCTTGATTCGTTTTCTTTGTTCATCATCCAATAAGAACTCATGGGATTGCCAAGGTGGATTGGTAGTTTATGGTGTGGGGTTAAGGGGGGGGGTGATGTTGTTTTGTCGTTTGGTTGCAGGGTGAAAGGTGAGAGTGACAGATGAATAGTATCTTGGCGAGAAAATTATTTTGGGTTTATATATAACTGGGGCAGGGTAAAGGGTAACGGGGTTAGGGTATGAGGGTTAACAGTGTAATTAGTTTTAGAATAACAGTGTTAGTCCTAAAGGACTAACGGTGCAAAGGTGTAAAAAAGGGTAATGGGCTAATGGTGTTAAGTAGTTTGGGCTTATATTAATTGTTTTAGGCCGGATTATAATGGATTTGGATTTAGGGCTTTTTTAACTTGTAAGGCTTTTAGATAAAGTCTTAATGGGCTGACCCGACCCATTAAATAGGTGCGGGTTGGCCCATTTAAGATGCACACGTCTTTGGCTTCGACTTTAACTTTGACTTTTTGCCTTTTTGACTTTGACTTTTTACGCTCTTTCCATTCCCGTGCTCGGTTTTGTTGGTTTTGGTTTTGTTTTTGTCCTTTAGTGAATATCTGTTACCTGCACAGTATACAAAG
>BQNB010114648.1:0-21710 GCA_026074375.1 Tanacetum coccineum
CCGAAATGTTTATAACCACAAGAACGATATGTGTTATTAACAGATATACTTCGGGGGACCAATTTTGCCATTACCCAAAACCTTTTCCTGTTAAACCCAAACAATTTTTCCCGCCCTTTTCAAACCCCAACACAACTCACGGGTTCACTTCCACCTTTTTTACCCTGCGTTTCCTTGCCATCTCCATGGATAAACCTCCCCCCTCCTCTCCACTATCTTTCCCACCAAAAAAGGGGCCTTGCCATGTTGGCAATCTCACTTTTCTCCATAACTTTTGCCGAATCAATGGCTAGGATGGATTTAAAGAAGCACAATTGCTATCAATGGCTGGGATTAGGGCTTTGAAGTCTCTCACAGAAGAAACACAAGAAAGAAGGGCTGAAGACTTAGCTCTTAGTATAAATAGGAGGCTATGTGAGCCGAATTTAGTATGTAGTGTAGAAGTCTTTATCTTTCTTTAAATTAAGTCATTTTTATGTTTCTTTCAGCTTATTTACAGCTTATTGCAAGTTCTTTGTACTCTTTTTAAAAGTTAATGAAGTGTTGAAGTTTTAAGGTTTTATACCCGTTTTTGAGTTTTATTGTCAAACTGCTTAAATTACCTTTATATGTGTTAAAAAGCTCTTAAAACAGCTTATTAATAAGCTATGTTCACTTAACAAGTTAATAAGCTAAGTAAAATTTGAACTTGTACTTAAAAATTCCACTCAAAATACCACAGCTTGTTACTTTGGATGATAAGCCAGAATTGGATGGGCTTATGGACAATACCAGCTTATTTCTAATAAGCTGGAGCTTGTAGATTAAGCTTTTACTAGCTTATTTGCCCTTGTTTAGAGCAAAGGGCTTTGTAAGTTCTCAATTTCCATTTTTAGCTCATTTTTAGCATTAGCTTATTTTCAGCTTATTGGTGCTTATTTTTCTTTTGGGTATGCTTATTTATGCTTATTATTGCTTATTAGTGCTTAAAATATAGGTGTTATAAGTTTAAATTTCATTATGCAAGTTTTTACCATTTTCTGTCCAATTTAGCTTGTTTACTGTCATTTTTAATTCTAGTTTATTTCAGTGCTTATTTCTTGTTACTTTTTGCTTATTTATGTCTTTTATGCTTATTTAACTTACTGTCTTCAATATCCATGGCTTAATTCACCTTTAATTAGCTTAAAAGTCCTTTAACAGAATTTAAAGGGGTGTTTGGGTCAAAGGCTTAAATGGGTCAAAAGAGGTTAAATTTGCAAATGGGTTGATAATCCAACTTTGTTAAGCTGTTTTATTACTTAAATAAGCTTGTTTTACAAATTTTGATTTTTAAAATCCTTTTTTATAAGCTTTTGCAGCTTCCTGTCCAATTCTGTGAAAATTGGACAGAAGCTTAAGCTTATTAGGTTAAGCCTTTCTTTAAGCTCTTTTGTGCTTTGTTTCTGTCTCATTTTAAGTGTTTTTGTGCATTTGACTTATTGCTTTGAAGTTGTTTTGACCCAATTGTGCTAATGGGTCAAAACAGTCATAAAATTTGCTAAGTGTTTGCCCTGTGCACAAGCAGCCTTTTTAATAAGCTTTTTCACAGCTTATTTGTGTTTCAAAATCAAAACCAAAAGCATTTTCTTAAAGCATTTTAAGCCTAGTTTTTAGAAATTCAAACTTTGAGCTTTTTGGAATTCATATAAGCACTTATTTTTAAGCTTAAAAAAGCCATTCACACTTGGTGATTGCTGTTTTACACAGCAAGCATTAAGCACAAGTAGGCTTTTTCCAAGCTTATTTAAGGGCTTATTAGTATTTCAAAATACTTTTCAAGGGCTGATCTAAATAGCTTTTTGGCCACTCTTTTCAATGGAATAAGCCAGAAGTCCACAAGGATCCATCTTCAAGCTTATTTTTAAGCTTAAAAAAGCTGTTCTAAGGCTGTAATTTTCAGTTTTTACCCATTTTGCTTATTCACTGTTTTTCAGCTTATTTTCCTTTCTCTTTAGCATATTTTTGTTTGTTTTAGCTTATTAGACATGTTTGAGCCTGTTTTAACTTTTCTTAGCTTATTTTAAGCTTATTTGAGCCTAACAGCTCATTTGGCCAAAAACCTTAAGTTTTTGGCCAATAAGCTTATAAGCTGTTCACAGCTTATTTAGTTGTCAATTTTACTTGCATTTTACTTATTTGTGCTTATTAGGGCAAGTTTTAGCTTATTTTAAGTTTTTTAAAGCTTATTTTCAAATCTGTCAAAAAGAGGTGCCCTGGTGCTAAGGGGTCCCTTTTAAGCCATTCTAGCTTAATAGGGAGCCTCAGCCTTAGCTTTTGGCTTTTCTAGAAAGCCAATAAGCCCTTAGATAAGCCTCTTTATTTTCAGACTTTAAGAAGCATGTTAGGGAGCTTATTTTTAAGCTTAAAATAGGACTTTGGCTGTTTTTGCTTAGCTTAGTTTAAGGATTGCTTATTTTCTTTCTAGCTTATTAGGAGCTTATTAGTTGACGAATTCAGGCTCTTATTAGCTTATTAGGAGTGTTAGTGATCTTTGATAGCTTGTTCCCTTTTTCCTTGGCTTATTAAGTTTTTTTTAAGCCCATATCCATACCCAACAGTACTAACTCTTTAGTTAGTACTGCTGTGGGTATTAAGCCACTCTTTGGCTTATTGAGCTTATCTAACTTGCTCATTTGTGTTCCTAATAGCTTATTTTGTTTGTGTGTTAAGTTATGAGTGCTTATTTTTCCATTTCCTTGGCTTATTTGTGTCAACAGTTAGTAGCTTTTTGCTTTTAAGCTTAGTTTAGTTTTCTGTCAATATAAGCCCTTTTTAAGCTTATTTAGTTTATACATTTTAGTACTTAGTGCTTATTTAGGTTAGTTTAGGAACCCCTTTAAGCTTATTTTCTTTAACTTTAGCTTATTAGTTCAAAAAAGTTCACCAAGACTTAGCATTTTTAGTTTTAAGCTTGTTTAAGCTTCTGTCGACTTTAGAAGCTCTTTTTAAGCTTATTTATAAGCTTTTAGAAAAAGTTGTAGTTTTAGAAATTGTTAAGCTCAAGGAGCTTAACAACTTTGGTTCACAAAGTTTTTCATAAAAAAAAAGGAGACAAGGGGTGACCCGGGTGAGCAAGACTCGAACCCGGGCCTCTACCCTCGTACACCTCTCTTTTTGGTAACCATACTTACCGCTGCGCCCTTGGGACTTTTTCATTAAAGTCCCAAGTGGTTTATTATTTAACCACATTTTAGCCTTATAAGCTATAAGCTGTTTACAGCTTATTTTCGGGCTTATTTATAAGCCAATTTTTGGTTTCTTATTTTTCGTAGGTTAGTTATAGTGTCAAGTAATTTTAGTAAATTTTTCAGAATTTTTAAAAGTAGTTTAGTATTTTTTATAATTTAATTTAGTTAAAAGTTTAAAAAATTCATAAAAAATTCAAAAATTATCAAAAAAATATTTTTCTTTTTTAGAAAATTTTCTTTAGTCATATACTACGTAGGAAAAATATAAAAACTTTCGTAGGGTCATTTTTGTAACTTTTTGATTTTTAAAGAACGGGGCTCGGGTGCGGTTTTTGTCTTGACTCGTTTTTGGGTCAAACGACCTCCGTTTTCAGTCTAGTCTTTTTCATTCTTCGTTATTAGTTCCCTAGAGTAGTTTAGAAGTAAAAATTTCTTCGTAGGGTTAATTTTGAAGATTTTAGGTTTTTAGCCCTTTGTTCGGGATTCGTGCTCTCGTTTTTTAGCTTAATTTCATAATCTTTAGGTTTTTCTTAAACGTTTTTGTTGGTTATTGTTTAACCTAGCTTTCCGCACTCTCAAATCATTTCTCTCATTCAAACTCCAATCTTTCGACTGTATCGATTTTCTAGCACAACCTCGTTGGGGATTAACGACCCGGGAACATTCTATACTGCTTCTCGGTTTTATTGATTTTGTTTCTGGACTATTCTTACTATATATATTTTATATTTTATTATATATTATATATATTTTAAGGTGAAGTTTAGCTCCAATCAATTTTTGGCGCCGTTGCCGGGGAGGCTGTGAAAAACGATTATCGTTACGTTTGACAGTTTGTGTTTGAATCTGTGAATATTATCATATATATATATATATAAAAAGAGTACAAAAATATTTTCATTTTCTTTTAGTATAATTATCATTTAAAAAACTAAAAAAAAAAAACCAAAAAGATAAAAACATTGTCTTTAATTATCAATAAAATACCAAAATATATTATTCTCAACTGAGGTATTATCATAATAACTTCCGGTGAACTTGTTGGTTCCCAGCTCGAACAAAAGATTTAAAAACTTGTATTAATAAGTTCACGAACAAAAGAGTTAAAACTTGCCTGTGTGTTTACTTTGAAATACGGCTCACATTTAATTGATAAACAAACTATAAAGTGGGTATAAGGAGGGTTGTTCCTAAGAAATACGACCCGAAAGGAGATGGTTTTTACATAGCTTCGCGCTTTCTCCACTCATTCGCTCCTTTGTGGTTTGTCTTTTAAAGAGATACCGTGACACAAGTAGATATATTAGGTTTAAGTTTGTCTTATCTTATTTTGTCCGTTATTCCAGTTTAATAAATATATGTTGTTAAAAATTCAAAAAGCCCTAAAATAATCGTCTTTTTCTTCTTATCCATTTAATTCTTTTCTTAACCCTCGATTGTTTAATTCTTATGGCATCACTCAATCATCGTTTGAATCACCTTTACGCGATTAAAGAGTGTTCGTCTTGTGGAAATTTTCACACCAAGGACTGTGGTTGTCCAAAAGGGCGTCTTGAAGAGCAAGATTATTGCTTCACCCTCATAACCGACTTGTCTAACGAACCCCTTAAAATTGAAAAGATTTGTCTCGATTGTGGAGACCCGGTTCATGGTCTATATTGTCGACAATGTGCTCTAATACGAAAGACATTGGAGGAAGTTTTTCAAGACTTCCAAGACACTTCCAAGTCATCCAATGACAGTACTAACTTTGTTAATCAAGAGCCATTCGTTGTCAAACAAGGCCCCGATATAAATTCTTCATAAATCCCTCCACAAATTAACCTCAATTGTTGTTACGAGTGTGGTGATTCGTTAGACGACATCTTCTGTCAATGATGTACTTGTAAGTCTTGCGGGAAAGGTGCTCATTATGGTTATAATTGTCCACCGCAAATTCCGATTATCTCTAAACCGGAACCATGCAACAGTCAAACCGTTAACGAGTTCCCACAGACTTTGCCAAGTGTTCAACCGACATCTTGTACCGAAGGTAAGAATTCATTCACTTATGATTCTAAACCTAACTTAGTTGGTGATTCTCCTAACGTTTTCAACCCACCTCCACAACCTCCTATCTATTATGAATTTTGTAGGAGTGATGCTCGTTATGGTCACTATTGTAAACCTCAAGTTCCGTTTATCTATCCGGAACCGGGTTACAATCAAGACTTTAATTTCCCGCAAAATTTTCATGGTTTTCCACAACAATATCCTTGTTGTGAAAATTGCGGGGGACCTCATGAAACTTACCAATGTCAACCAATGAATGGAGACTATTATCATGAGCAAAATTCTTGCTATGATTATAATTCTTTTGGTTCTGACCAATTTCAAACCCCGCAATATACCGTCAATCATCCAATCTTCAATGCCCAAAATGAGCTTCTTAATTCCCAAAATGAGTTTCTCAATTCTAGTAATAAGCTTATGGAACAAATGACAACCTTATGTGATATGGTTGGTCAAGCTATACAAAAGAAGGAAGAAGAAAAGCGAATTGCGGAAGAGCAAGCGGCTGAAGATCGTTATTGGAAGATTCCCATTTGCTATGATGATGACGATGACTATACCATTGCAATCACACCCGTCTCACCAACCAAGGAGCCTGTTAACTCTCTAAGTATAGGGGTTATGGAGCATACTTGGACTCTATTCCAGGCACGGAATCGGACGAAAGTAATAAAAGTCTAGTTGATGAGAAACCTTGTCAAATCCCAAGTCCAAGTGAGCCCGAGGGTATTCCCGACAGTGTGTGTGATGTGCCTCTTTTTAATGATCTTACCCCTCTTGAAGCTTTCAAAGAACACTCTGAGGCTATCATCGATTACAACGATGATTCTACTTCGAGTGTCTTATGAGAACATCGATTATGTCGATGCATCACCTCTAGATGATGAGATCGTCAGCTTAGAGGTTGTAGAGATTGTTATCCAGGAAGTTGAAGGGATTGATACTGATATTCTTCTAACAATCAAAGACGATATACTTCGTGAAAAATTGATGATATTAACGTCAATCTTTTTTTATTGTAACATCGAAATAGCATTAAAAGAAATTCCCACTCCATCTTCCGGATTGTGACCAAGTTTCCTCAACATCTCTTAACATTTTCTTGAAGAGACTAACACCTTTGATATTCTTTAAATGAATCTTTGCTGCATTTGATTTGGAAGAAATTAGTAGTGCCCAGTACCACATAATCATTCAATCATTCTCTTCCCGGATTATGAAGATTTTAAATTTCTGTGGAGATCATTATTAAAGAAAAGAGTGGCGGCAGTTACCCACTTACTCATGCTAATTTTTATCAAATATGATTCGTTCATCTTGATCTTTCGATCAAATATTTCTGCCTGCCGATAGGAGTGATTTTCATCATGAGGAGTTCGCCGATAGACTCGCTCACATCATATCTCCACCGGAGTTCATACTTTTAAGTGAACCTCTCTTCGCTTATATTGTATGGATTTTTTATTCCATTTCTCACGTATCCAGTTGCTCCTCCATATCTTCTCTCCTGTGGGAATGAAGATACCATTTTTGACCCCGGCATCTCATTTATCATTCTTTTATGCCGGATATATCTCATCGGAGTGGAACTTTCATGAAATTCAATGTTTATCCAAACAACTTGAATGAATGTCGATGAAGAAATTTTATCTTCCACTTGCTCCCTCATGGACCAATAAATTCGGGGACGTCGAGTCGAATTGTTGACTCGGTTAACAAAAAACAAGGCGCTTCGTGGGAGGCACCCCATGCTTATCCATTCTATCTTCTTTCTATTTGCTAATAAGTGTTTAGTTGTTGTGAGGAGGCTTGCCTCTTTCCTTTTCCGTGTGTTGTGTTTTGTGCTGTATTGTCCAGGATGTCCCGGATTTTTGAAGCCTCTCGTGCTATTTGTCCTCGATCACAGAGCTTCACAATCCTCAGCTTCATTTTCGGGAATCCCGATATCCTAATCTTATCGACTAACGTTTATCTTTAAGCATACTTCATAAACGGCTTAGGATTTACGTAGAAACCCTTCGTAAAACATTGAGGACAATGTTTCATTCTAGTATGGGGGGGATCTTCGATTTGATTTTTGCCTGCAGCCGTTGTTATCACGTAATCCCTTTTTTACCACCAAAATTTCAATTTCAAAAAAAAATGAAAAAATTTAAAAATTTTCAAAAATAAAAAAAGTATTTTGTCACAAATTTTGACTTTCCTGCTGGGTAGATAAACGAATATATTTTGACTCGACGTCGTGCGTTTGTTGAGCTCTAGCTTGTTCCTTAACCTTTAGACTAACGGGTATCGGCGAATACTCGCGAAGAACTAATAATAATGATAGTGTTAAGTTATGCAGTTGGATTGCTATTAACATGGAGTATTGTGGAATCTTAAGAGCTATAAGTGTAAATTTGTTGCTTTTTTCTCCATAAGAATCTCAACCTGACTAATATACGTGCTTACTTCTTGGAATTATCTTTAAATCAATAATTTTTATATAATATATAGCAAAAACTTTAGACTTAGTTCAAATTTATACTTGAATTTTTCAAAAAGACGTTTTCCCTAATATAAAAAAAATGATGAAAAATTGCAAAATATATATAAACTGTGGGTTGATAAATTAAAAGTTTGCTGTATCTTGCCGGCTCACAACCGATGTTACAGCCTTCTAAAGAAAACCCATAGTAATAATTATCCGAGACTGATAAAAGTTTGCTGCATCTTGCCGGCTCACAACCGATGTTGCAGCCTTCTAAAAGGTCGAGGGTTACAATTGCGTAAATAGTTAATGTTAAGTGTAAATAAAAGATCTCTTTTTGTTAAATTCAAATATGCTTTTGAACTTTGGCTATTATATTTTATAAGCTATGTGCATACGGAAAACCTGAGAGTTTTTGAAACCTAAGGTCCGTGAGTTCTCGATTACTTAGCTCTGTGGGGTGTGTCATAAAGCCTGGGTCACTTACCGCAAGGTTTGTGGATGTGCCGAGACGAAGTCGCTACATGGGCATGATCTCGCCTTTCAAACTCATTATTCTTGGATGAACGTGAAACATAGAACTATTGCAACGTTGATCCATGTTGATTGAAATGCAAATATAGCACCCATACACCTAAGATATAATTGTGGTGATGTGAAAAGTTTTACCAAATTGCAAATATGGGTAGTGTTAGCATTTTAACTCATAAGTAACAGTGATTTCGTTTTAAGCTTGGTTTGGAATGAATGAAAAGTCGGGAACGATGAATTTATCCTTTTTGGGGCATTCTCGGATCGAAATGCATCTTGTTCTATGATCCCTTAAAGTTATTAAATAACGAACATCAAAAAACATTCTAGAAAATGAAAAATACAAAAGATGGTAGCAATAGGTGTACATATAAAAAAATTGTAAGACGGGATTTTCAAAACTCTTGGGTGTCTTTTAACTCCTCGATAAACACTTAGCTACTTTTCGAAGTTATTAGTCGAGGGTGTTCGAGATTCTTAGTTTTCCAAATGCTTACTTCATAGCATTGCGTGAGGACACGACAATACCTTAGTATGGGGGATTTTGGTATGTGTTTAATTACACATACCTTTTACCTTTAAAAGGAGATAAATAATAACAAAAACGGACTTTAAAATGGGCCAAATTTATGCTTGTTTTGCTATTTTGTGTTGTGCAGGAACGGATATTTAAGAAAAGGACGAAAAACGAAGCCAAAACGACAAAACCGGACACGGAATGAAAAAGCGTGGAAAAGACACAGTCAAGACAAAGTCCAAGTCTCGAAAAGTCAACCCAAGTCAACCCCGAAGCCAAAAAGTCAAGAAAAACAAGTTTAGGGACTAAACTTGTTAAGTTCCTAATCTTATTTAAAGAAGAAAAAAAAGAAAAGAAAGAGAGGGGGTGAAACTGCCAAATTGGCAAAGAAATACCACAAGGGGTAAAACTGCCAAAGGCAGTTTCTTGTATTTACAAAAGGACTACCTTTGCCAAGTGTTATATAACTTTGAGGGGTCAAAGTTGTTAACCCCTCAAAGTTGTTAACATCACAAGGACGTGTGGTGCAACACCCCATATATCCATGAGGGGTTATTCTTGACAAAACCCCAAACATTTACCCTGTCACGTTTAAATGAGATAAACACTGTTTATCTCCCTCAACCTTTTCCCGCCATAACCATAACCCCACCCATGTGCACCTACAACAACCTTACCCCACCTCACACCACTCCAAATCCATCACCATCTCAAACCCCACACCTCACAAACCCCAAAATCCATGGTGGCAATCCTAAAGGGTTTCATTGGACGATTAATATCAAGGGTTGAGATTTAAGGATTGGGGGACAAGACTAATTGATGGCTAGGATTGGGTCTTTGATCTCTCTCACAACACAAACGCAAGAAGCACAACAAGAACCCGTGACATCTATAAAAGAAAAAGAAAGATGAACAGTAGTTAGTTTTTATGTAGGAGTAGAGTATTGTAACTTTAATGTTTTTTTCTTTTTAATTCTGTCAATTTAAACTTTGAGCTTTGTAATCAACTCTTGTTTTAATGAAATTTAAGTCTTATGCAAAAAAAATTGTCTTTTATATTTCCTTAAACTGTTCTTGAGTTCTTGCTTAACTGGTTCCTCAATTCTTGTTGAAAAATGTCTAGTTGTGTTAATTTAGCTTGATTATAACCTGGTGTTCAAAAGAATTTGGTTCAATACAGTTTTTAAAACTTCAAAAATTTTAAAAAACCCTCTTAAATGGGTGTTTGGGTTAACAATCGAAAAAGGAGTGTCATAACAAGTTTTGGGATGGGTTGGGGTCACTACTTAGTTTTTGCTTAAGTATTTAACGTCATTAAGTATGTTTTTAAAAGTTTTTAAGTTTCAAAACTGTTTTTCAAAGTTTTTTAGCTATTTTCAAAACTGTGGTTTCTAAAAAGGTATACAATGGCTTATTTAGATAAGCCATTGTAAACTTGAGTTTTAGTGTTTAAAAAGTTGTGTTATTGTGTGTTAAAACAAGCTGTCTAAGTCATTTGACTTGTTGAGTCAAAACCACCAAGGTTTTAAGTGTCAGTTTTTAAAAGCTAAAAAGCCCTTTTTTCACTCTCAAAATTCAGCAAGTTTAAATGGTTTTTAGATTGTCAAAATTTGTGCACAAGTCCTTTTCTTGGTGTTATTTATCTGTTTTAACTTAGTTTTGTTAATAGAGCTTATTTGATAGCTTAAAATAAGCTGTCAATTAAGCCCTTGTTTTAGCATTAGTTCTCCCCTGGTGCAAATGGGTGACTTTTAAGCCATGTCTTCTAGCTTTGTAGTGTACTCTAGCCCAAGCTTTTGGCTTATTTGGAGAGCCAATAAGCTCTTAGATAAGCCTACTAAAATTCAGTCCTAAAAAGCCTTTTTAATAGCTTATTTTTTGAGCCAAAAGTGACTCTAAGCCATTTCACACAACAATACTAACTTCCAAGGTTAGTACTGCTGTGTGCATAAGCTACTCTTGGGCTTATTCAGCTTATTTCATAAGCTCATTTATTGTTCCTAGTGGCTATTCAGGTTAGTATGTTGAGTTGTGTTTGCTTATTTCTTATTCTCTTTGCTTATTTGAGTGCCAACAGTTAAAGCCTTTTGCCTTTTAAGCTTTGTTAAGCTTCTGTCAATATAAGCTTTCTTTAAGCTTATTTAGTTGTAGGAATTAGCTCCTTAGTGCTTATTTAGGTTAGTTTAGGCCCCCCTTTTTTAGCTTATTATTTAAAGTCTAGCTTTTTAGTCCAAAAATGTCCAAGACTTGGCCTTTTACCTCTTAAGCTTAATTTAAGCTTTCTGTCAATTTAAGCTTCTTTTTTAGCTTATTTAGTTTATACAATTTAGTACTTACAGCTTATTTAGGATAGTATAGATAATCCTTTTAGCTTTTTAGTCCTAGTTTAGCTTAAGTGTCCAAAAAGTCCAAGTCTTAGCCACATTTTAAGCCTTTAAGCTCATTTTAGCTAAACTGCCATTTTAAAAGCTCCTTTTCAGCTTATTCTTAGCTTTTTACAAAAAGTCGTAGTTTTGAAAAATGTTAAGCTCAATGAGCTTAACAAGTTTGGTTTAGAAAGTTTTTGAAAAAAAAGAAAGGAGACAAGGGGTGACCCGGGTGAGCAAGACTCGAACCCGGGTCTCTACCCTCGTACACCTTTCTTTTATACACTTACCGCTGCGCCCTTGGGACTTTTTCATTAAAGTCCCAAGCGGCTTAGTATTTAAGGTGGTTTTCACCCATTTAGTCAATAAGCTGTTTACAGCTTATTTCGGGCTTATTTATAAGCCAATTTTTAACTTCTTATTTTTCGTAGGTTAGTTATAGTGTTAAGTATTTTTAGTAAAATTTTCAGAATTTTTAAAGGTCGTTTAGTATTTTTTACAATTTAATTTCGTTAAAAGTTTAAAAAATTCATAAAAAATACAAAAATTTATCAAAAAAATATTTTTCTTTTTTAGAAAATTTTATTTAGTCATATAGTTTGTAGGAAAAATATAAAAAATTTCGTAGGGTCATTTTTACAACTTTTTGCTTTTTAAAGAACGGGTCCGGGTGCGGTTTTTGTCTTGACTCGTTTTTGGGTCAAACGAACTCCGTTTTCGGTCTAGTCTTTTTCATTCTTCGTTATTTGACTCATAGAGTAGTTTAGAAGTGAAAATTTCTTCGTAGGGTTAATTTTGAAGTTTTTAGGTTTTTCCCCCTTTGTTCGGGGTCCGTGCTCTCGTTTTTTAGCTTAATTTCATAATTTTTAGGTTTTTCTTAAACGTTTTTGTTTGTTATTGTTTAAATTTGACTTTCCTCACTCTCAAATCAATTCTCTCCTTCAAACTCAAATCTTCCGACTGTATCACGATTTTCCAGCACAGCCTCGTTGGAAAGAAGCCGGGTCCCGGTTTAAACTTTGTGGATAACGCATTTAGCAGTGAGAAACCGATTACGTCCGAATTACTTATACTATTTTATTGAATTTATTCTATTTGTTATTTTATTATTTATATATATTTATTTAAATATAGCTAAAAAGGTAGGAATCAATTATTCATGATATGGAGGAGATCTTTGGCCCCCACCGAAAAATAATCCTTTTTTTATAAAGATTTAGCAAGTTCTCAATAATGTCTCCCTCCGGATCAAAGATATCATCATTAACTTCCGGTGAAGTTAAATCGGTATGATAAGTGAGAGAAGAAGTGGGATTGCCACTTGGATAATTTATTGCAAACAAATCTTTAAGAATTTCATCATGTGAAACATTGTAAACATCAATCATGTTGATTGATTCTTGTTGAGAATTGGGTTTTGAAATAGATTGAAGTGCTCATTTTTTTCATGTTCAAGATTAGTCTTTCATTACCGTCACGAAGAATTATTTCTTCTCCATGAACGTCAATCAAAGCACGAGCGGTCCGTAAGAATGGTCTACCCAAGATGAGGGGGACACGAGGATTGCTCTCATAATCAACAATGACAAAATCAGCGGGAAATGTGAACTTTCCAACCGGAACAAAGACATCTCTTGCAATTCCTTTCAGAGTACAAATATCACGGTTAGCAAGTTCAAGGGTCATTTAGGTGGAAATAAGCTTGGGTAATCCTAACATTTTCCAAACAGAGAGTGGCATCAAGTTTATGTTAGCACCTAGATCGGCTAGGGCTTTGCACTTGAGCTCACTAAAACCACACAAAATGAGAAATTTCCCAGGGTCACCTAGTTTTTCGGGTAACTTCTTTAGGATGACGGTTGAGCAATTTTCATTAAGGGGTGTGTTTGCCAATTCAATAAGTTTCTCCTTGTTGAAAAGGAGAGACTTAAGCATTTTTTGGTATTTCGAGATTAGAATCAAAGCATCGGCAAGAGAGATATTGATGTGAAGTTGTTTGAACATTTGCCAAAATTTATGGATTTGGACTTCATATTTCTCTTGCCTTTTTTCTTGGTTCATTCTTGAAGGATAAGGGATATGAGGGTAACGAGGATCCCTTTGGTGAATCACAAAGTTTATTTAAGAAGGAGGTTTAGCTTTTTGGACAAGAGGAGCGCAGGTGGGCCTTAATGGTACAATCACATAATTATGGGTCGTAACAGTCTCTCTATCTCGTTCATCCTGCCTTCCGGATTTATGAATGGAGAGGCATAGGGCAAACGGTAGAGTCATCAGAACAAGACCACTTCGAGTGGTAATGGCTTTAAATTCACCCTTCGGGTTAGCAACGGTGTTGCTAGGGAGAGATCCCGAACCCAAAGTAGAAGCGGTGTTCATTAGGAAAAAGCTAGCCATCATGTTCTTAAGCTCGTTTGTTTGATTTGACATTGAAGCTTGTATTGAAGATTGCATTTCATTCCTTAACCCATTTTTCACATTGTTAATTTGAGCTTGCATGGCTTTTATATTAACATCATTCATTTTCTTAAACTTTTCTAACTCACTTAAAGGAACACTTTGGTTTTGTTGAATTAGAGCTTGATAAGTTGCATTTTGATTGAAATTGTTTCCTCGGTTATATCCTTGAGGTTGGCTAAAACGGTTTTGATTATTTTGCCCGTTTTGTTGAACAAAACCCGGTGTTCTTGTTTGATTAGCCACACTTAGGAGGACGAGGGGGGGAAAAATTAACCGGGAGATTACCCTGTTTGTAGTTACAGTGGTGGTGCACGTTGTCCTTGAAAATTATCCTGATATTCCGGGAAAGTGTTGCCATCGGCGGCGAGACACTGATAATAAGGATGAGGACCACCGCAAGTAACACAAATCTCCTCAACGGTTTTTACGAAAGCTGGAGGTGGGGTAGCTTGAAATTGTTTTAGAATAGCCGTCATGGCGGTAGTCACAACACTCGTTTGCTGATTTACTACATGAATAAGTTTGGCTATATCAGAAGAAGAAGAATTACCATCACTTGAGAAACAATCGATTTGTTTCATGAATTGCGGACCTTGGATTTGTTTTCGATAATCGTCAACACATCTTGAGTACTTCTTTCCAAAAGATTGCCACCGGTGGCAGAATTCAAGGAATCTTGGTCGGCCGGGTTCAAGGCATTGTAGAAAGTATCAAGTTGGTGCAATTCGGTGAAACCATGATGAGGACAAGCATGAGGGAGATCTTTGTATCGGGTCCCAACGCCTCATTAAATACTCTCATCAAACTTTTGTTGAAAGTTGGAAATCTCATTTCGTAGATTTGTCGTTCTTGAGGGAGGAAAGAATTCGTTGATGAATTTGGACATATTGGGAATAAATATTCAACAAGAGTTAATACTGCCAAGGTATAACTAACAGTACTAATGGAGTTAGTACTGCCATACAAACTTAGTTACGCCGAGTTAGTTAATACTACTAGAGAAAAGGTTTAATACTGTGTGGTGAAGCTGTGCTCTTAGAGATAAGGAGTGCATTAAGATAATTTGGATAGTATATATTTTAGAAGTTACGTATATGATTATATTGTTATTGATCTCTAAAAGTTCGTTTTTAGTTATCTTGTAAAGACTCCCTTGTGGTGTTAAATTGATGTCTAGGTTAAGGTTTTAGATATGCATAAGATATATGCTAAGGATAGATGATACATCTTAGAGAAAGTACGTTATAGCTTCAATGGTTTCGTACCTGTAACTAATCAAGAGTACTCGTATTATCAATAATATTGAAGCAGTTTGTGTTTTATTCATTGTTCTTTGTTTGGTACTGTTCCATTGATAAATACCTCTAGAGTATCAAAGTGTAGATTCCGCATACACTTTGATATACAAACCATGTCTCAACCATTGTTATTATGTGATTACATCAAGGTATCAAACAATTTTCAAACGTAACATGATTTCGCATCAAGGCGTAAGGTCAACAAGTGGTATCATAGCCTTGTGCTTTGAGTATCTTTGGATATAGAAGTAATGGGAGTTGGAGAAATACTCAGAAACAATGATTTGGTAAGATCCATGCTCAAACGCGGGGAGTATGAGATGTGGGAGGAGATCAAGATCCAAATAGGTATTTTCAGACCAGGTTATGCTATATGGGAGGTCATAGAGGAATGGGAATCATGGGTACCTATTCTTTAACATATAACACATCAGAAAACTAGGTACATCAACAGCAACAAAGATGACTATGCCTTCTACTACTGAAGAAAAAAGACGTGTAAAAAAAATGATGTAAAGGCAAGAAGTCTACTCCTCATGGCACTGCCCAATGAACATCAACTTACCTTTGATCAGTATGTTGATGCTCAATCAATGTTTGCTGCAATTAAAGCTCGATTTGGAGGGAACGAAGCAACAAAGAGCTGTTGAAACAACAGTATGAAAACTTTAGTGCTTCAAGCCAGAATACTCGATTTATTCTTTTAAAGGCTAAATAGGCTGGTTAGTAGCTGGCAATTCTGGGTTTGTGTTACTCCGCCTGTTGATCGAAATGTAAAATTTTTAAGGAGCTTCCCTTATGTATGGGATTAAAAACACATGCGGTAGTTTGGATGATAACAAAACTGATTTTTATACTATGGTGTTTGGTTGATTTGTACATTACATTGTTATAATTGTTGATCAGAAGGTAGAAATTGATGGTTTGCAAGAAGAAATGATATAAAATAATTGGCATTTCGTAAAAAACTTCAGGTGATAGCAAGTCACTAATAATATTAATACGGTTAACCCTGAAGTTAGTAACTGCTACACAAAGGTTTTTAATACTGAAGTAACTACAAATTTGTAACTGCTAGCTTTAGTGATGCCACAATATATGCCTTTCTATCATACTCAACCAAAAGGGTCTCATCTAGTTCATGAAGACCTTAAGCAATTATGATTGATGATTTGGAAGAAAATGGATTTAAAGTGGAACATGGACTACTAAGCATGAGGGCACGGAAGTTCTATCAAGAGAACTGGAAGGATAAATCATCATTAATGGAAGCGAAAACTGCTGGTCTGGATATGATAAATCAAGGTTGAATGTTTCAACTTCCATAAAATGGGACATTTTTCAAAAGAATGCAGAGCACTAGGAGTAAAAAACAACAGAAATTGGATTCAAGGTAGTCATCACAGGCAAGTAAAGATTGAAGATGCTTTGAAAAGGCAATGTGTGTGCTATAGATGGTGCTGGATTTAGATTGGTTGACATGGCAAAGGAAGAAATTCAGGCAAACATGGCTCTCATGGCTTCTCAGTCTTCTGAAGGGAAAACAATGATAAATTATGTCTGAAAAAATATGAAGATCCTAAGATACAGTATGTGATTTGCTTGTTAATTAGATGTACTGGTTTTTAAAGGCAGCCATACAAAAGAGGTTTAGCAACTTTGGAAGATCAAATTGTTAAAATTAATTATTAGAGAACATTAAAGTTCATTTTCTGAGGAAATTGCTCTACCTTAAAAGATGTGTAGGACAAAAAGGAATATCATTATGGGATAATTACTTAGGGATGAACTTCAAAAGGTTAAACAAGAAAAGGAGGGGTTTGAGTTTAAGATTGCAAAGTTTGATAAATCTGCAAAAGACTTAGAACAATTGTTAGGAAGTCAGATAACTGACAAGAGCAAAAAGGGTTTTGGTTATAATGTTGTCCCCTTACCTTATCCTTTGATTCTTAATAGACCAACACCTTTAGACTTATCTTATTCAAGTCTTGAAGAATTCAAAGAACCTGAGGTAAATGAGTATGGTCCTAGGGATTCTAGTTTAAAGCCTACCATTGGTTGTGATAAAGAGTCAAATAATTCTAAGGAGAATACTAATGACTCTTTGGAACAACATCAAAAGACTAATACAGAAACTAGCTCTGTTAAGTCTTCACTTAAGGTAGACAAAGATTGGAAAGAAAAGTTTTTCTGTCCTGCTAGTCATGTTAGGGAAGTAGAACCTAAGAAAGTTAGAGAGAATAATAAAGCTCCAATTATTGAAGATTGGGTGTCAGATGATGAGGATGATGATGAGCCTAACCCTAAGGTGATAAAGAAAAACTGTCTATACCGACTGCTACTACAGAAAGAGTATGTTAACCTAATAAAACTAGTTAAAAGGTCAGTTAGGTATCAAGAGAGGTAATGGTCACAAGACTAGAGGAACCAAAGAACTGGAAGGTCAAAAATCCTATCAGTTAGGATGTAACTTTGTGTTTAATAACAAGCATGTTTTATTTGGTGGGAAGTTTTGATAACATTCTATACAGCTGTGCTACCTAACCAACAGAGGAAAAGTAATTGTATAGTGGGAAATAATTATAACAAATAAGGATAATGTCTATTTATTATTCTAAAACTCTCATTCAGTGCATACAAAACATATGGCTCCCAAGATAGTTTTAATGAAGATTTGGCCTATAAAATCTATTAATACTGCCAAGGCATGTTAATAGTTGTGTAGGTCGTTAAACACTGTAGGACCTTTTTAGGTACTGCTAGGTCTTTTAATACTGTTAGGCCTTCTTATACTGCTCACCCCAAATCAACAATTCATTGTGCTAGACCAGGACATTATTTTTCAAAGTAATGTAGCGCACCCCATGCACAATCATCTGTAACATTGCCCTTTTTCAAAAAGAACAACATTACAAAGAGGTGTTATAATCAAAAGGTTTAATAATTTAGGCCATTTTGATCAATCATGTTTAATTGTTCAGGGCAAGGGGGTTTAATGCTGTTAAGCCCTCAACATGTTGGGTTTGGAGACCCATCAAACCCATTGATGCATCACTGGTTTTCAAAAAATATAATTACATTGATGCACGAGGAAGATCCAAGTCAGTAATGGCTTGGGTCCCCAAAGAAAACTAACTTCATAAGTTTTATGTGCAGAGCAATTCACAACTAAATGATAAAGGCTTGTTGTACGTGGATGCTCTAAGGACACATGAATGGAAACATACCCATTTTTTAGATTTCAAGACTTGGATGGGAGGTTTATGTACTTTTGGTGAGTGAGCATTATGGAGGACAGAATTACTGGGAAAAGGTATATTAAAAAACTAATAATCTTGATTTTGTTGATGTATACTTTGTAAGAGTTAAAATTCAACCTCTTTAGTGTCTCACAGATGTGTGACAAAAAGAACTATGTTCTTTTTACTAACTTCTGATTGTCTGTCCTATATCCTAATTTTAAGCTGCCTGATTGAAAATCAGATACATTCTTAAACTTCCTTAGAAACAGGATAACATGTACAGTTTAAGACTGAAATACATAAGTTCCTAAAGAATAGTTTAATTGCCTAGTTGCAAAAGGCTAATCTGAAGAATCAATTGCTATTGGATTGAAGGATTGGTCATATAAATTTTAAGAATTATTATAAACTTGTCAAAGAAATCTTGTAAGAGATATGCCATTACAAAGATTTGAGAATGACCAAACATGTGGTTGCTGTCTTTAAAGGCAAGCAAAACGGAGCCTCTTGTAAGAACTTAAGGCCTTTAATACCCATTACTAACCATTGTTTTATGCCTGTTATGGATCTCTTGGTCTAACTTTTGTTTAGTAGTTTAATGACTATAAAAAGATACTGCCTTAGTAGTCATTGATGATTATAGTAGTTAGATTTTCATGGGTTTTCTTTTTCAACAAAACTAAGGATGAAACAAGTGAGATCATTAAATTATTTTTATCAAAGAGAGTTAGAAACTAGTAGATATGAAAGTAAAAATAATCGAAGTGTATAATGGGACATGAGTTTTTAAAAAACAAAGTGATGATGATTTCTGATAGGAAAAAGGTATTAAAGAGATTATAGTGTAGCTAGGATCCTCAGCCAAAAATGGTGTAGCTGAAAGGAAGAATTAGGACTTCATTGAGGTACGTTAGAATGCAAAGTTAGCTGATCCCTAAGTTACCTATCACATTTTGGGCAGAAGCAGTTTCTACTGCTTGCTATGTATAGAATAGGGTCTTAATAGTCAAGCCTATTGAGAATCTTTTAAGCTCATCTAGGATCAGTTTTATAGATAATATTGAATCACGCAGCGGGAATAATTTAGAAAAGAAAGTAATATTATCAAACAAGGTTTTATTATTGAACGATTTCAACCTTTACCCACAAAAATATAATTTGGGATTACTAACTAATAAACTAACTAATTTGTGGGACGTGTAAACCCACTCAAACAACACGTTTTCTATCTATGATGCGCACACACACCCCTTTGTTAGACGACTCTCATTGGAGAGCTCTATGTTTCTGGATGTACTAAACCTATGTCCATGATCTCTTTATATAGGGAGAGATCAATACTTACAATAGAAAGCTAATTCAAGATCAACAATTATATTAAATACTTAGTCAATGTATTTAATATGGTTGACTAAATAATTAGGAAACTAAATCAGCATTAATCTTCAAGTTGTAATTAATCTTCAATCAGCATTAATCGTTGTTTGACAAACGGGGGAAGCTAAACCCCAAATATGTTCGACCTTTCAAGGTTTTTGAGAAAGTTAGAGCTGTTGCTTACAAGCTTGAGCTTCCTCAAGAGCTGAGTAGGGTTCATAATATGTTTCATGTATCCAACTTGAAGAAGTGCTATGCCGACGAACCATTAGCCGTTCCGTTAGATGGACTCCACATTGATGACAAGCTTCATTTTGTTGAAGAACCAGTAGAAATCATGGATCGTGAAGTGAAATGATTGAAACGAAGATGTATCCTAATCATTAAGGTTTGATGGAACTCTAAGAGAGGTCCTGAATTTACATGGGAACGTGAAGACCAATTCCAGAAGAAGTATCCACACCTCTTCACAAAGACTGCACTGTCGTCAAGTGCCGCGTCTTAAGCCTTGAGGACAAGGCTCATTTAACGGGGGAAGACTATAACACCTCGTGTTTTTTGGTCATTGTACGACGTCAATAAATTCACTATTTATTTTTAGTAATTTACGCGTTTGCTTTTAATCGTAATCATTAAGTTAAATCGCAGAAGCTAAAAATTGTCATTCAACGTAAACGGGCATCAAACAATTAAACGTTTACGTCAAGCAAGTGTTAGATAATTATTTGGAGGATAATTATTATCTTTGCACATTTTATTTTTATTGGTTACGTAAAGTGTTTATGTTTCGCGATAAAATACATTTAGGCATACCCGGAACCACTAAAACTTTTCTACGCTTCAACAATACCCATTTTTATACTCAATACCCAAAGTTTTATAAAAATGCACCCATATTTATCACCTTAGCCGAATTCTTCATGAAGGAAATAAACCAAGACTTACAAATTACAAGTTATATCTTACTACATATTAACCTACAACTTGTAACTTCAAAATAATGCCAGATATCTTACAGGATATCAAAAATCATATTTGTACTCCCTCCTCCCCTAAAAATTCGGATGGAAAAGTAGTCCCAAGGGGACAAAGAGTTCACAATTTACCAACTTGAAACTTGTACAAACCTTTCTCATTAAATCCTTAAGGACTTTTTGATAAGATCGATTTAAGGCTTAAGATTGATTAGATCTTATATATCTACGATGAAAAATAACAATGATTGATAACACGCAGCGGAATAATAAAGAACACAATCAAAGTTATCACAAGGTTTTCTTTATTGAACGTTCCCTACCACCCCAACTATAATTTGGGGCTACACCAACTAACTATGGTGTACTATTCGACTCTCATCATTCGACTTGCTACTTAACTATCTAGACTCTCATTGGGAGAGCTCTAGTTTTCTATGGATGGATGTCTAAAATCTATGTCTATGATCTCTTTATATAGGGAGAGATCATGACTTACAAAGGAAGTAAATCAATAGATAAAGAAACTATTTAAATTACATTAAACCACATTAATATGTTTCCTAATTATTATCCTGTAGAATATTTGACCAAATCTTCATATTTCTCCACCAGCTTGTAGAGTTTTATAATGATGACTTTGATCCTTTTGTTTCATTCTTTTATTCATTTTGTCTCATCAAATCAAGAATCTCAACAATCTTCCCCTATTTGATGATGACAAAACAAACAAGTCGTGTACAAACTTCCCCTTAAATAGAGAAGTTGAGATGTAATCATCTCCCTGAACGAAACAAACTTCCAAGCTTCCTTTGTATCATGTCACCACATATAATAAGCTACAAATCAATAAACCTGTAATCTTCATCCGCTTTTTGTCTTCATCCAATAGGGGTCTTCTGAAAATATGCAACTTGTAAACACTTCCCTTTAAGTGGTGCATGTAGATGGTTAAACATTTAAACAATAAGCTTCCCCTGAAACCCATATGTTTACCATCTATTGAATCCTGAACAATGTAGGCTCTATGTAGTGATCACTAATGAATAAAACTGAGTATAACGAATTTGATGAAGAAGTTGAATCTCTCAAACTTGTGTCTTATGTCTTGCACTATCCCCGTGACGTCGAACTTATAAATAAATCTATGAAATATAAGTAGACCGCAACCTCTTGACAAAATATTCATCTTCTTGAGACACATACTAAGT
>BQNB010114649.1:0-21709 GCA_026074375.1 Tanacetum coccineum
CTATGTTATATACCTTCTGGATCAGATGTGGGGTCAAACCACACTTGGATAAACCCAAAATGAGTCAAGCGAAAATGGTAGAAGGTATTATAGAGAATCGAAATCAAAACTGTTATGTCAAGGGTTTAGATTTCGGCTGTATGTGATAAGGAGAAGAAAAGGCAGAATTTAGAGAGTGTGTTTTATGTGTATGTCGAACCAGAAAGGTGGGGGGTGAGGGGTTTATATACAGGGGCGGACTTGTAGTGTAGCACGGGTATGCACGTGCATACCCTTCGATTCGACGGGCTAGTGTAAAAAAATTTGATTTTTTTCAAAAAAGTGACTACAAAATACACTGAAAAATTATAAGTGCACACCCTATAAAATACAATTAAAACATAAGTGCATACCTTAAAAGCATGTCTTAATCATTCGTGTCCAAAGGTTTACTTAGAAACGTTTTCGTGAAGTTTTAAACGTACTCTAAATGTTTTATCGTGTGTGCCCCCAATAGGCTCACACACCTCTAGTCGTGACCGAGCTAGTCCAACTCACATAATCCAACAGCTCCCACTTGGGAGTTGGAGTAGCAGACAGCTCATACACTAACGACGGAAACGTCTAGCAACACTCACATTCGTTTTTAAAACTAGAAGTGTCTGAGATCAAGTTTCATAAACATTCTCAGTAGCATGGTTATTTTATCCTTGCTAATAATCATCCCTCTGATCTAATACCGTTAAACATGGATATGGATCCTGAATCATTCCATATATAGTTTAAATCATTTAGATTCTCGTATAGAATTCAATACAGATTACCAAATGTAAATCAAAGAATCATCTGCATTACCCTTTTGGTTTCTGGCCAAACAATTATCCTGATTAAATTCTGGAGAGGCGCCAAGGGTATTAATTCTGCACATATCAAGTGGAGGAACAAATTTCTTTGTTGAATACAAGTGTTGTGAATGCTGCTTCACATCACTAACTACCAATAATTAGTCTTTATAAACTACCATTTCAGGACAGCGTTATGACATAAATTTAAAAAGTTATATCCAACATACCAGAACTAGTTTGTATTCTCAAGTCTAAGGATGAAAACCCCTTTTAAAAAAAACTAACCATTTTTCAAAATTTTTACTTAATACAATAGATCCATAAAGTAAACATTAGAAAAAAGGTTTGGGTGTCCAAATACGCATCCCTTGTGAGGTTAACATATGAGGTTTGGTGGGAACCTTCCAATATATTCAAAAATATAACCAACACTCACATTGTGCCTTTATTAACAAATACTACCCATAGTATGTTAACGACAATTGACTTATTTAGAATGATAAATCTTTCAAGTGGATTAAATATGCAAATATAGGACAAACAATTTTTATATGAATGATAACAAATACCTTGTATCTTTATTCATCAGAAAATAAAATTGTCTTTACAATCCCAATTATCCAAATGACTAATAAACACAGATTTACATGAAACTACTAGCTGGAAGCATTCCAAATTCCAATTAAGTCTCTTAATGGCTTTGGAAAACCAACGCTTTTGTAAACATCAGCTAAGGTTGTCATCTGTGAGAACATTTTCCTAACTTTATGTCACCAAATTTCAATAACTTCGAACTTCGCGAGGTATTGAACTTTGGCACGAAATGTCTAGCACCTTTAGTGAATCCAGACACTTTAGCTATACAATTGCTCCAGGTATTATCACAATACATATTAATGATGGGTTTTTCAATTGTAGGAACAACCACCGAGCCCAGAAATGAATTTTCCCTAACCCATAACGGCTTCCGTAGAAGCAGTCAAAGGCAGCATATACTCAGCTGGCTGCAGATGAAGAGCGATAAATGCTTTGCTTGGCACTCTTCCAATCAACATTGCAGCGGGGGCTCCCCCTCATTTCAAAACGAACACATATCCCAGTCGGAGCTTTAAGGATCATCAGCATCCGTCAGATACCACATCAGTGTAGCAAGCAAACCCTGAGCACTCGTTTTAGATCCCATACCATAAACTAGAAACATGTCCTTTCGTATACCTGAGAGTACTTCAAGAATGTACTTAACAGTATCCAGTGAAGATTCACAATGATTCTGTTGAAATCGGCTGAGTGTTATGTTCTCTGAGCGAAACGCAACATCAGTGCGAGTACATCCTCACACATACATAATAGAACCCACAACCGAACAGCCGAGCATTATGGAACACTTATCATGCCGCTTCAATACAGCAGGTTAGAGGCACCTTGTGAAATTAGCTCAATCTAAGCATATCTTGCATGGGGATACTTCCACGTTTGGAATTCTCCATGTGAAACCGCTTTTAAAGAATTTTATTCGTTATAAGCACTTGACATAAGCCCAGATCTACGACCTTGGATCTCTCTCTGTAAACTTGATTCCAAGAATAAATGCAGCTTCACCTAAATCTTTCATGCCAAACACTTTTTCCCCCCAAGGTCGATTTTACATCTGTAACATAGGAATGCTGTTTCCCCAATGATCAATATGATCGTACGACCTACAAGATTAGGAAATGTGACATTACTCCCAACTAGCTTTTAGATATACCCATGGCCCAACAGCATTTTGACTGAAACCAAATTTATTTATTTCATCATCAAAACGCTTATTCCATTGCCGTTTATGCTTTTGCTAAGCCCATACATGGACGTTTTAGCTTGCATACTCATTGGATACTTGGATTGACAAAACCTTCAGGTTGCTCCATGTAACACCTCTTCATTGAGATATCCATTGATGAAGCAGTTTTGACATCCATTTGCCAAATCTCATAGTCATAATGTGCGGCTATGGCTATAAGAATCCTAATAGCTCTAATGTCTGTAACAGGAGAGAAGGTTTCCTCATAATCAATCCCTTGGGTTTGAGTATAGCCCTTCGCCACAAGACGAGCTTTATAGGTGTGTACAAAGACTCCATCACATTCGGTCTTTTTCTTAAAAAGAGGCCACTTGCAACCAACCGGTTTATGCTCATTAGGAGGAAGTTTAAACCAAGATCCAACTCGTTGTCTTTCATGGATTTGCATTTTCCACATTCATAGCTGTAAGCCATTTATCAGACTCAGGGTCTAACAAAGCAAATTTATAGTTTAAGCTGGGTTCACCGAGATCCCCCCTAACTCTATGTTTCCTCAGCATCGATGAAATAAACACATGCGATCTGTGGGACGGCGTGTGCCTTTGTGGACCTACGAATGGGACATGATAACACTTTATAGGTTCATGTCCATTTTCTAGATCAATCCTCTTCATGAATCAAGCTATTGTCTATAGAAGGAATGCGTATCTTCTTTCTTGAATTATTTCAAATCTTCTAGACTGGCCACTATGCTTCTGACTATAAATTATTCACTAGGAATTCAGCATTCCCGAGCAACAAGTACTTTGTTCTGGGGTGGAGGTAGTAGAAAGAATATCCCATTGTTTCCTTTGGGTATCCTATAAAGATACACTTAATAGACCTGGGTTCTAACTTGTCAGGCTTGGTAAGAGTATCTTGCTTAACAAGTGCCTCACAACCCCAAGACTTTTTAAGTAAGACAAGCTTAGGGGGCTTGCCCATAGCCATACAACGGTATGGTGTCTTTTCAACCTTCTTAGTTGGAACCAATATGAGAATGCTGCAGCAGTCTCAAAGAGCATAATCCAAAAGGACTTAGGAAGAGTTTGTTTGACTACATCATAGATCGAACCATTATCTAGTAGGTTCTGTTCACCTCTCCGACACACCATTTTGTTGATGGAGTGTAAGGAGGAGTAAACGAAGGGCATAATCCAAGATCATGTGAGATGATCCAAAAACTCTTGACTCATATATTCGCCCCAACCGATCAGAAACGGAGCGATTTAATGGTCTTGCCGAGTTGATTTATCTACTTCTTTTGAAACACTATTGAAAGTTTCAAACACTTCATGTTTATGCTTTAACAAGTAAACATAACCATAACGACTAAAGTCGTCAGTGAAGTGACGAAGTAGTTTGCTCCTTGTCTTGAAGTGATCTTAAATGGGCCACATACATCGGTGTGTATTAGTCCAAGTAAGTCTTTGGCCCTTTCCACTTGATGTGTGTAAGGTTTTCTTGCCATCTTTCCAGACATACAAGGAACGCATTTTTCAAAAGCCCTAAGGTCAGTTGAATGAGAAGTTCCATCCAGTGTGTAACTTTCAATGCTATTTCTTTCTAGATGTCCCAAACTGACATGCACAAGAGAGCAGAGTCCAATCTAGTTTGGCTCTTTTGGTTGTCTAACAGTGTATATAGTAAATTTCGTTGTATAAGTAATTGACATATCAATTTCAAAAATACCATCCCTTGGGATAGCACAAAATAATACCATGATAGTTCCTGAGAAACTTGAATTGTATTATTCACGAAAGGAGCGGTTAATAACACCATCATTCGGAACAAACGGGAAACTGAAAATTACTCCTCTAGTAATATGAAGAGCATAATGACAATTGTTTCAAAACAATAACTACTCCGCTAGGAAAATAATTCCAAGTTGCCAAAAGCATCCACAGCTTCACGTTTGACCATAGCCCACAAGTACAAGCTAAGAGCCCTCCGCTTCAGTTTCCTCCTTACTTGCCCTTACAGACCCTTCGTTGTAATTCAAATAGAGTAACCACAACTCCAGTGTCATAGATCCATGATACTATAATGAAAGGTATGAGGTACTATAAGAAAGATACCTGAACCACCACCAGCTCCAGAGGCTGTGTTCTTTTCTTCTTTAGCAACTTTCGGCTAAGTACTAGAGGACAGTTCCACTTCCGATGTCCTGTCTCAACCACACTCATGACAGATTGAGTACCTTTTGGAAGCTTCGTTCCCTCATGGTTGGAAGGGGGAATCTGGGCTTAGGAGCAAAATCGTGCCTATGTTTCCCATTCCCTTATTTTGTCCCCTGCCCGCCTTTGAGGGTGCGGTTAGTTTATGTGCTTTTTACCTATTCTGGACTTTCCACTCGAATATGCATGTAGAGCAGGAGCGTTGTTTTTGGGCAGATTAAGAGTTTGCTCATGGAGCTTTAGCATAGCATGCAACTCGTTAACAGTCTTCCCCAGGCTATGCATGTTGTAATTCTGCACAAACCCGTCAAATTCCTTGCGTAGACCGATTAAAGAAATCAGACTTACAACAAGGCCAAAGTGTCTGGGGTTGCCCAAACGCTCTAGATTGGCAATATAGCCCTTTCAATTCTCAGAACATACGAGCTAACTGAATGCCCTCTTCCTGATTATCAGGCGTGAAAATCACTGCGTAGTCCTGTAGAAGACCCCTGCTTGCTTGCTTGGGCAAACAGAGCTTATAACTCCATTAGCATGTCATTAGCATGGAGATTTTCCAGATTTCGTTGGATCTCTGGCTCCATGGTCATGAGCATGAGTCCAGCAATCTCTTTTGATCCTTTAACCCAAGCAGTATGAGCTGCTAGGATTTCAGGAGCAACATGCTGACCCGCAGGAGCTACAGGAGCAGGAGGAAGTGGCTGCTCTAGGTAATTCAACTTATCATCAATTGATAGTACAATCCTAAGTTGTCTATACCAATCAATAAAGTTGGGTCCAATCAGTTTTTGCCTTCCAGAAGAAGCCTTGAATTACCGAATGTTAGCTGACGAGGTTGTTCATCTACAATTATAAAAGTCAAATATGTATTGTCCTAATTAAATTCTTAAAGAAATTAACTACCCAATAATTACTAATAACACTAAGATCCAAACAGACCTCCCACTTTATTACAAAGGTTCTGACCAACGTGTAACAATTAGGGCAAGAGTACGCGACGATCGTTCATTGCATGAAAGGCAACTCTTAATTTATCGACTAATGACATCAGTAACTCTTATATTAATGTCAAAAGCATAATTTGGTACTCATCTTATTGCTCGGTTCACGAAATCTGACAGGAAGACTCGATTAAGTCCACCAAAACATAACGTTCGAGAATTGAATATAGGTCTGACCCTATGAACAAAATTCAGCCATGGGTGGCAAGGCCCTTAGGTCTGACCAGAGAATTCAGCCAAATGCACGTGTTCTAGTTTGGCTGGCATAGACTAAAACTTCATATAAGGGGTATAACACATAAATGTGACAAAGTTGTTGTACAGGGGGAAGCATGCAAAACAACTTGTAGCATAAAGTTTAAGAAAAACATATTTGTTAACCTTTGGTATAGCAATCAATTGTCAAATGTTCACGGTAGCCTCCATTTTATGACGCACAAAGAAGCGAGAAACAGGTCAGCGCGAAGCGTATTAAAAACCTGACTTCATTGGGGAATCTTACTTCAACAAACCGACCGCCTTAAACCGTCTCTTTTTAGTTTGTCCATAATGGTGACCATACATCCAATTGACTAATGATGCTTATGTAGTAAAGAAACCCCTTATGTTACCATTTAGTTTTTATTGATGCCCAATATGGTGGATTACAAATTGATCACCCAAATATTGTACTCCTACTTATCCGAAGACAAGTAATATCCAATAATTTCACTCATATGCCCGAAGCATTAGTGGGCGCGGAGAAAATTTAAAGATCAAGTCCAACCCCCATATCGCCATGAAACCTAAAGCTTCACAAAGAAATCAAATTACATAGTTTTTTATGTCACATATTAATTTTGTCCAAAAACCACCGGTTTCACAAATAAACACCATAATTGGGTCACAAGGTATAAAAATATGTGTGTAATATTAGACATGTCCATCCAAATACTTTATAAGTATTAGTCCGATTTAAAAGAGTTTTCATAAATCTATATATTTTGCAAATAATGACAAACACAAGTCCATATCACATATAAGGCAATTAAAACATACTATAAGGATTGAAAATTGAGGAACAACTCTTAAAAATGAAAGCAGTAAATCACATAATCCTCGATTTCTCAAAAGATGTTTCCCCAATTGGAGAACCGATAAGACACTCACTAGGTTTTCTGCTAAAGTGCCTCGATCGCTACATACACATATAACATGATTGCGTGAGTCTTCAGCCGAGATAAATCAAGAATAGATACAACTTAATTACATTTAAATTTTTTATAATCTATACTTCTTTTTATCAAGTTTAATGTTGTGTTTCATTCTAGGTTGGGTTATTATTAGTTATGGCCAGATTGCATGTCGTTGCCATAATTTACAATAGAAACAATAAATAAACCAATTACAGCAAGCCCTAGCGAGTTCAACAATCGTATTGCAATTCCATAAATCCAAACTAATTGGCTCGTGATGCCACTGTTGGAATTTAACAATCAAGTTAACCAATTTAACTCTAACGAGTACGCAGCGGAATCAATCTATCCTAGCATATATAGATTAACAATAACATTTAAACACATAAGGAATGTAAAAGAGTAAATAGAGAACTTACCATGTAGACACCATAGTCAAATAAATGAAACCAAAATGTATGAAACCACTGACTAAGGTTTGTCACCTCGATTAGATGCTCACGACAAACACGTAACACAAGCACGCCCGGATGCTAGTCAAAACTCCCAACGTGTATCCAAAAACTTAAATATTTTAATTTCTTATGATAGTGTAATTATTTTTTTGTACCTGATCCCTTAGCTTTATTTTGGTATCTCATATTTAAAGTTGTAAATAAATATTTATGTACTAGTTATTATAGTGATTTAAAGTTAGAAATCTAACATCTTTTTAGTGATAATCTTTTGTTATGATCTTATTCTATTAGTACCAAAACAAAGCCATTTTTGTAACTACAATACACAATTCGACAACTCGATTCAGTCTCTAGTAACCCAAACTTGACATACCAAAATCAACTTTTATAACTAAGATCCGAAAAAAATACCAATCGCGCTGAATCCAAATCCAAAAAATCCGACCCGAAATATGCAACCCAAAATTGAATTTATTAATAGCCGTATAAAAAATCGTGCATACCCTGCTGCGAATTCCTGGGTCCGCCACTGTTTATATACCCCTCAAACCCTAATGATGATAAGGCACTAAAGAATACTTCTATGCTTATCATGACTCTCTCAATTCTTCCTTATCTTTTATCTCTTCCTTATCACCTAGATACAATGAATCAAGCCCCTCTCTAGAACCTCCTTATAGCTGGCCAACATACAAAGACAGCCCAAGGTTCATGTCTTAATCATTCGTGTCCAAAGGTTTACATAGAAACATTTCGTGAAGTTTAAACGTGCTCTGAATGTTTTATCGTGTGTGCCCCCAATAGGCTCACACACTTCTAGTCGTACATTGCTTATCCAACTAACATAACCCAACAATCTTCTTCCATACTAATTCAAGATGTTATCATTTGTACCGCATGCTAACATCATTAGAAACGACCATTGTTTGTAAATGAGAAAATACTTTGTTGTTTCCTTTTAGTGACAAGGTCACGTGTTGGCTTTAGGCAAGAATTGTCCATGTGACTGGATTAATTAAACCTGGTTGTGAAAATTAGCTCGTCGAAACTGATGGTGGTACAACGTTAAAAACTTATCATACTCTTAAGCATGGTTTGTGCTCTATAATGCATGCTAAATTCACCTACCACTGATTTTTATGCAATGACACAGTAGGAACTAGGAACTGCATGTGTTACCTTCATGTTATATTGCACATCGACACTTATACATAGCCAAAAAGTTATTAACTATGGATGATGCCTCATCAGATAAAGTGTAATATATGATGTCGTACGTCACGTGCCTAAATATTCCATAAACTTAAAATAACTATAAAGGGCTGGTTCATGGATGAATAATGGTGTTGCACATTGGTTGGTGAGTAAAATAAAAAGATGAAACACAATTTGGTGGGTAAAATAAAAGATGAAATATAATGTAAAATAGGCACAAGCTGTACGCGAGGTAAAGAAACAAAGTTGGTTTAAAATATGTCATACCTTTCCTTTTCTCTTACAAGACGTGAAGAGCTCATAGTAAAAGTGTGATACTATAGTCTAGTAATATAGGGTGCGTTTGGTAGGGGGTATTTGACCTAAAGGAATACTATCATAGTAAATAGTGTATAGTCTAGTGATTTAGTCACTATTTACTTTGGCCATGCACACTATTTGGATATTGTTTTAGCCAATTGTACACATGTTTTTGCGCCAAATAGCCAACTTTCACTCTTTCTTTTCAAAATGGTCATGCTCTACCGCTCAATTGCTTTACCACCTTAGATAGTTGACATGTGTCCAATTAAAGGTACTTTTTGTTGGCCCACAAATCATTAAGCTGGCCCACCACTTCATACAAGATTACCAAAACATCCTCAATTTTTATATTATTTCTCTCTTTTTATTAATTATTAATACTTAGTTTCCCACCTACCTCATATTTATTTCCAGATTCCAGTGACACCACCACGTGACTGCTCCACCACCACCGCTCTACTGCTCTACCACTACCGCTCTACTGCTCGACCCCCACCGCTCTACTGCTCCATCACTTCTCGATCGCTTCACAATCACCGCTCTACTGCGACCGCTGCTCCACCACTTTAAGAATAGCTTTTCTTAAAATATTGTTTAATAGAAACAATAATATACCAGAATCGCAATAAAATGGATTCTCTTTCAACCATATCAATTCTTTCCAAAAGTTAGATGAGAAACAAAAATACTTTCATGCTTCCATTTCACCGTATCATTCATCGTGAATGGCAAAGCACATTTATAAAAGTTATTTATCATCCATTCCACCGTATATACTTCATGCTATTTCTCAAATAAAAATCAAGGTATAAAAGTTATTTAGCAAGTGTAAAAAAGAAACGTAAATAGAGGTGGTGGGTATGTGATGGTATAATTAATGGTGGTAGAAAGTTAAGTGGTAAAGTAAGGAAAAATAGATAATATAAATGAGGGTATTTTTGACTTCTTATATGTATTGTGGGGTTATGATATGACATAGTGGGTCATCTTAATTATTGGTGGGTCTACTAAATTATACTTGAAAATTGACATGTGTCACTTATCAAAGGTGGTAGAGCAGTAAAGCGGTAGAGCATGACCATTTTAGGAAGAGGGAGTGAAGGTTGGCTATTTGGCGACAAAACACTTGTACAATAAGCTAAAACAGGAATTTTCTCTATAAAAGAAGTACAAAAAGATCTATAAGCTACATATCCTTAAAAGTTATTTTTTTAGATATTACTCCCTCTGTCTTAAAATTATTGTCCCCTATTGACTTTTTAAGTTTTTTTCTTCTAACTTTGACCTTAAATATTTTTGTTTGTGTTATATAATATTTGATGCAAAATATATGAATTGGTTGGTTTTTAAATGTATTTTCATTGGTATAATTTTCATCAAGTATTATATAACACAAAGAAAAATATTTAAGGTCAAAGTTAAAAGAAAAAAACTTAAAAAATCAATAAGGGACAATAAATTTAGGACGTAATGTATATGCTTTTACACCTCATTCACTTCGCTTTGATTTTACACTTTATTCACTTCTATCTATAGTCTTTGAGTATTGCTTTTGCACATTGGGAGTTAAAAAAGGGATATGACTTTTGATGTTACATTACAAATGTTACAAAGAATGCAGAAGCATGCTTTTGATTTCTTACTTAACTTAAAAACAAAATGTGAATGTGTGATCCAGTCAAACTATAAAATACTTAAAAATATTTATCTCACACATTTTGAGATAAATTCATGAAAATGTGACGGAGTATTTTTATTTTTGAGATGCGTTTATCCCAAAAAGATATGTAATATTGGCAAAAGAAAATTACACCTTCTTGTTATTATCACATTACCTTAATTAACACGATTTATTCCTTTATGGCTATTGGACCTAGAGAGAAGGTTGTTAAAATCATGGCGAGTGTCCTCAATAGCATCACAAAAATAATTACTGAGGCTACATGCTTTAAATCATGTCTTACATATTGGCATGACTTACATATACTTGTGGCTTACGAACATAACTCCTTTGTTTATGGGTAATTGCATTCATTATTAGAGGTTACAACCTAATTTTTCAGATTAAGAAGTGTTTTCTTGTTCAAAAGTTATTAAAGATTTAATGTAATATGTAAAAATTGCAATGCGTATATGGCACCACCTATCATAGTAAAATAAAATGCGTTAAACCCAAGTAAAACTGATCATAGCAGCTCGCTACTTTCTTGACAAATTGTTATCTAAATTTTGTGCTTTATACATCAGTACATCACGCAAGTTTTAGGTACGCCTATTGTGTTTCTTGGTCAAATATCGTTTTCTACATGATAACACAGTGATATGTCACAAGAAATATAAACCAAATAAAAAAGTGAAATGATAGGCCGTTTCTATGTCAAACTTTATGTAAAAGCATTGGCCGTTTTAAAAGCGTTTGCAATTTTCATTAAAGCAGAGATGCAAGAAAAATATATTTTGCATGTTTCTCGTAAGGGACTTGAGCAACTAAAACCCCAAAAGACAAAAGAGAAATGTTCTATATGCGAAAAAATCCACGGGCGGAGCCATGATATTTTTCAAGATGGGGCAAAAAAAAATTACAACAAGCCGAAAAAGAAACAAATGTGTGCATGAAAGCCACCACAAGAAACCTTTGTCCAAACCAAATAAGTCAAAACAAACAAAAAATCTTCATTTTGTGAGACGATAAATTTAACACTCCCATCGGATATTATAAACAAAAAACACTATCTTTTGATGATTTATCACACAAACAAAAACAAATAGCGCGTATCAAGTAAATAAAACTTAAGTTTTAAACAAATAGCGGTTATCACGTAAATATGTCACCAGCATTTTCAATAAAATTATGCCAAACATTTTATAGACAATTGAGAAAATCTTAAAATGGTTTTTATTTCCTAGTTATACTTTTATATTTTTATCATTCATGTCTATTTGAACAAAGAAAAAAAGCAAATAAATGTTTAAAGTCAAAAGAAAATAACAAAAAAATTAATAATAAAAGCATATGGAGTAAAAGTAAATTAAATAGAGCGAAAATTACTTGCAAAGACCTTTTTGAGGGGACTTCTCCTACAGAGGACCACAAACCATGACTTTTCTAAAATAACCTTCTATGTCGCTCAAAATTTTGATTGATATGTGTGACATACACGCGTCACAATTTCACAGGCAAACGAAAACCATAATAAAATAAATGCAAACCCTAAAATGCCACGTAGGAATCTCGCTTAACATTTTGAGTGACATACTTAAAATATTATAAAAAAATATTAGTGGGATTGGAATTCGAGCCCGAATCATTTAAGTGTTTAGGGGTTAGGGATTTTTTAAGTGTTTAGGGTTTAGTTTGTTAAAAAAAATTTCAAAAGTGATTACGTGCAAAGTTTGTCAATGTTTTAGTATATGTATATGTTGTAGATAATTTTGTTTTTTTGTGATTTGTGTTGTCCTTGATGAGCACTACCCAATGAACTAAAATTTGTGGAAAATAGAGTTAATATGAATAGGATATCTCTTTGCTCTCACTCTTATCTAGCAGCATTTGACCGGTTATATGGTTACCATCCATATCTGATTCGAACACTCATCTCCTAAATGGAATACAACCAACTAAATAGTGCGAATTATATTCTACCCTAAACCTTAACCCCGTTACGAGGCAAAATTCTTCCCTCCCAAATTATATTTCAAAACCATTTAAATTGTAAGTAAAAGGAACAACATCCGTGTCTTCATCTACAGACTCCACTTGGCGACAACTTATAAAATGTATTAGTATACAATTCTCCTGAGAATTATCTATATCTAACAACCAACCAAAACACGTATCCCTAAATAATTGTTCCCTATGGGTGTTTCTAATTCTATTTATAATATCTTTAATTGTGATAACCGGTAACTTGTCATGGGTTAAATATTATAAAATATCGTAACTTTCTATCGGAGTCTTTCGACCTTGTCAGTTTTCTTGGAGAAAGCTGAAAAGTTGACTTCGGTTGACCTATTTTACGTAAAACGTTTACGGTTTAACCGGGTTTTAGGAGAGTCGTAAGTATCATAAGAGAATCACTTTTGATTCATCTTTCCATTTTGGAGTGGTTATGTGGTCATTTAGTGTTTTCCAGAAAGTTTTCCCGAGTTTAGCGAAAATCGTCACGCAACGCGTACCGACACGACAATTAATTTGAGAACGAGTTTTAATAAATTTGGAAGAGTGTTAATGAGTTTATGTGTTGAATAAATTCATGTTTTAAATAACGTTGATTTAGAACGTAATCGTTGGAGTGTGATTTAAAAGATATCATAAAACAGGCGTTTTCGTGAAATTTGGTAAAAGACCGTAACGGTTGTAAAAGTGAAATTCTTGGGTGAAACCAAGGTGACAAGTCATTTTTGAAAGTTTGGAATGCTTTTAGAATTTATGTGAAAGGTCTCGGTTGATTTTGGACAAAAACTCGCATTTTGGGTCCTGACACGTCAAATAATGGTCGAAATGAATTCTTGGAAGGTTTGGTTCGAAGATAGGTCATGTAAATGACCCAGGTTCTCAGAAAAACATTTTTAGACTCAATAAAAATATTAACTAACTTCGAGTAACGTTGTAAAGTGATAAAAATAGAGTCTTAAATGATCCTGAAACGAAAAGAAGAACCCGAACCCCTCATAGGATCCAATTCGGACGAGTAGGCCTCAAGGGGGGGGGGCAAGAAGGCTATTTTCTAGCAATAGTGTCTCTACCTAGTACTCATATATTCTTTCCACCACCTTAAACCATCATTCATGCATTCATTTTGAAATCAAACACAAAAATAATATCTCTCTTCCTCTCTCTTTGTATTTCGAACAAGCACACCAAAGGGCAAGAAACATAAATTTTTTCAATATTGATCAAGAATACGGGTTAATAATCAATAGTGAGTTAATATTAGATAGTCTCGGGTTATAGAAAAACGACATGTGTTTGTTTTCTTCGCGTCAATACCGAACCAAGAACCTTCAAACTTGTAAGTTTTCTAAATTTAAAATTTTGTTGTACTTTTGTGTTCATAATGGTAACCTAATGCTAATTGTACAAGTTGATCGTCATAAAACTCGAATCTTTAAAACGAATTATGAAAAAGGGTGCGTTTGGGGTTGACGTGAGCAAGGGAAAAAGGAAAAGGATTTAACAGTTTAAATTTTGGTTGTTGTGGTAATTTTATTTTAAGATTTAGAAGCTTATTTAGGGCTTATTTTTAAATTTTTCTTAATAATATGCTAGATATAGCTTATTTGGTTTCGGACTAGTGTGTTTGGGCCCGACCCAACATCACTCGACCCATTTTAGGGGTGTTTGTTTCGGCCTCGGTCCAACAAAGGAGTGGACTCGGCCCATTTGGTTTAGGCTTATATTTCGAGCTTATGGCTTATCTATGTTTCGGCTTATATTTCGAGCTTATAGCTTATCTATGTTTCGGCTTATATTTCGAGCTTATAGCTTATGTTGGTTTCGACTTATATTTCGAGCTTATAGCTTATGTTGGTTTCGACTTATATATATATATATGTAGCTTATTGTGGTTGACTTATATATATATATATATATATATATATATATATATATATATATTATAATATATATTATATATTTGAGCCTATAGCTTATGTTGATTTCGGCTTATATTTTGGCTTATAACTTATGTTGGTTTTGACTTTTATATTGGGCTCATGGTTAGTAGGTTTGGGCCTATTAGATTCGGCTTATTGGGCTTTGGCATATAGTGGGCTTGTGTTTGGATTGGGACTTATATAAGTTATCGGGCTAAAATCTTAACTTTAAATGGACCTTAAAGCCCAACAACTAATAAATGGACTAATTGACTCAATTAAAGTTTATATAGCTATGTTGGACCTAATAAGTATTAGTGGACTAGCATTGGACCTTTGGGTCCAATAAGGGAAAATTTGGTAATCGAATTTCTAAGAACGAATCAATGGATTTATAATAGTTACGGAAGTGGAAAATTATTTAATTGGACGACTTTTGTCACGTTTGGATAAACGCGTTAAAAATATGAACTTTTGGCATTTTTCGGGATTGTGGGATATTGTGGAAAAATAATAAGGTTTGAGAACTTTGAAAATCTTTTTCAAATAAACCGGTCATGTCGAAAATTTGTGAAAAAATGTCACACTCAGAAATAATGTGGAATAAATAATTTATGTCGATTTGACTAAAGGACAAAAATGTGACTTTTGTGAACAATAGGTGTTAAGATTTAACAATTAAACATGAATATAATAAAACGATAAGATTTTTATACATACCTCGTTTAGCCCGATAAAGAGACGAAAATAATAAAATATTATTTTATTATTATTATATATATTTATTTATTTAAATATATATATCTTAACGTTGCGAAAGTGTTTATTCGTTTATTTTCGATCCTTGAACTCCCATTTATTTCTCGTCAGATTATGTTGGACTGTTTTTTCAATTGCTTCGTTTTCGTTGTTGGCTACGTTTTGAGTATTTCGTGTCAATGTTGCACTTAGCCCAAGTGCATTGAGTCATTTTGCGTAAATACCACACAACCATGCTACCGGGTAAAGGTTTTGTAATAAGGATAAAGGTTTTACAATGGAATCGAGGTTTTGCAACGGAATAAAGGTTTCGTAAAGAGGATTTTGGTGTGAGTTAAAGACTAACGCTTGTACAATAAGACAATATTGTACTAAATGTTAATAAGATGAAATTAATGTGAGGTCGTGGCCGGGTACCGTTGTGCGTAGTAGAGATTGTTTGGTTCGTTGAGTAGAGATTGTTTGGTTCGTTGTGTAGAGATTATCTGTGATCATCTATTGAGGTGAGTTCTCGTAGCCCCACTTTTTTAAAATCTTTTCCGTTGGGGGGAAATGACACTCAAATGTGTTTTGAACTGTTTTCTGAACTGTGCGAAACGTGGTTTTGTTTTTGGGACAATTAATGTGCTTATGACTGCTATGTGAATGATATGTGTTGGTACGCTATGCTGTGTGATCTTTCTGTGTGGTTCTTCACCCTAAATATAGCTCCAGCTGGTAGCCTTTAGGTGTGGTATGTCATCGGGGTTGCGACCCTAAGAGCGTTGGTACGCGCTGGTAATAAGACTAGCGGGAATGCTAGGTCTTGGTACATGATTAGCGGGGATGCTAAGTCATGGGTTCGTGATTGATCTGCATATATTCACTGTCATATAGCATAATTTTCCAACTGTTTGAGATATTGGCACAACAACTGGGTTTAAGGTCAAACCTACGAGCTTACCAACATTATTATTGACGTTTTCGAGTATCATTTTCAGGTGAAGTTAATGATCGTTAAGATTGTGGTGCATGTAGCGGACTTTTAGAGAATCCCGTAGGAATCTTGTTTGAGAAGTCTTGCCTTTGATGTATGTTATGGATTGGATCTCTTGAGTATCGAGGTTAAGATTGAGTGGACCCCTGCGTGGGCTTATGATTGTAATAATTGGCGTGTGTTTTGATAAAGGTAAACGGATGGTTTTAGATACTAAAGATGTGCACCCTTGAGGATTTAGGATCTAAGACTGAGGTCTTACCTGTCAAGATTGAAACTTGAAATCTTTGTAAATTAATCTTTTGTAAACTTCGGATGGTATTATCTGGTATCTTGTGCAATGTGAATCATTATGTCGCATACCCGTGTTTCCGCCGCTGACGGGGTGTGACAGCTCGGGATATGCTAAGTGTTCAAGCTACTTCGGTAGCTTCTGAATCTACTTTTTCAACAAGTAGACGGGTGTTATCAATCCGATGAACAAGACTAACACCAGCTTCTTTGGAGATGTGTATGTGTCTGAAGGATCACTTGGACGCACAAGATCGAATACAAAACACATCAAGTCTTGAACACTCCCTAGACTTTGAAGAAGATATCTTGGAAACACATGTGCAAGATAATGAGGCGATACCACTTTCCAATGAAGAAATCGCACTAGATGAAGCTGCTAGCGAAGCTATGTCCAACGGATCCGGTTTCGGAGGAGAAGATGTTGATTTGACTTTGTCCGAATCCGATTAGTCTTCCGATTAGATGTTGATTTGTATTATGTTTTAAGTTTATATATTATGTTTGATGTATTTTCTTTTCCGATGTATTTCGTTTCCGATGTATTATGGTTTCTATTGAATAAAAGTTGAAGTTTAGTCAGTTTATTGCGTATAAAACCACAAAAAATGAAAAAAACACAAATTGAAAACCGGTTAACCGGCCAAACCAGTTTGGGAATAGGTTTGACCGGTTCAGGTTTTTTTCTCCCCTCGACCGGTTCCAAACCGAACCGGTTAACCGGCCAAACCGGTTTCGACTGGTTTGTTGACCGAAACCGGTTCGTGTTGACCAAACCAAAACCGAAACTAGTTAACCGGTTTGTGCACCTCTATGACATGGTGACTACAACACTTCATCACAACACACAATAGCATGATATTATACCATAAGTGAAATCATACCATCAGCATCAAATGTTGGTGAACCATCGTCTGAGAATACATTCCTATAGCATAAGCAAAATATATGTCAGAAATGATGAGATTGTTCACTGAAAAAATTTAATGATAGTAATGATAGTCACTATAAATATCAAGACGGCAAGACAGCTAGCAATGCATCAGCATCAAATGTTGGTGAACCATCATCTGAAATACATTCCGATAACATAAGCAAAATATATGCCGGAAATGATGAGATTGTTCACTGAAAAATAAATAAATGATAGTAATAAAAATCATATCTTACTTCCAAATAGCATTTTGTAACTCATCTGGTTTAGCTTCTTGAAGCATGTGATATGACCCAAATCGTATCACGATAGCACCACTATAAGAAAGATAAAAGAAGACTAGAGAATTTATTTGATAATACGTATTGACTTCATTAACAATGATGAGTTTAAATACCCATTGTAAGACAATCCTAAACAAAGACATATAACCATGAACATTTATCCTATCGCGACACCAATACATATCCTAAACAAACGATAAGCATGATGGACAACTCCTAACCCATCATTAACTCCTTGTGCCATCATGGCTCAGCCTTGGTTCTCTTCCCACGACCCAACCGATTCGCCTTGGGTGTAACATTCCCTCCTTCTTCGGAAATGACCTTGCCTCAAGGTTATAAGTAGGATATGTAATTTGAAAATTTGATAACCAATCCTATGTGGCTTCCTCTAGAGACCGACATGCCAATTGCACCAATACTTGACAAACAAGACTTTCATTTTGCAACACCAAACGTGAATCACATATTGCCACAGGTTGTTCCATTGGTTGTCTGTCTTGGAATTCTTCTTGAAGTTTCGTCACCGTTTCGGTACGGGTACCAGTGAAAAGTTTAAGAATCGACACATGAAATACTGGGTGAATCTTGCTCGTAATAGGTAGAGCAAGACGATAGGCCACCTTTCCAATGCGCTCTACTATCTCATATGACCCATAAAACCTTTTGGCCAGCTTGTTAGAAAGGCATTTAGCCAGGGTAATTTGTCGGTAAGGTTGGAGCTTAATAAGCACCTTGTCTCCGACACTAAACTCAATGTTATGCCTCTTACGGTTAGCTTGCTCCCTCATTCGATTTTTAGCAGCTAGCAAATTCTCTTTTAGTTTTCGCAACAATGCATCTCGTTCTACCAACAATGCATCAACAACCGCAACTTTAGAAGATCCCATCGGATAAGGTATTAAGGTTAAGGGAAATCTCCCATACAATGCTTGAAAGAGCGTCATTTTAATGCTATTATGGTAGCTAGTATTGTAGCAGGTTCGGCCTAACGAAAGAGACGTACCCATTGATGAGGACGGTCTGACAAGATAGCTCTCAAATATTGCTCTAATACCCGATTAACAACCTCTGCTTTCCCATCTGTCTGCGGGTAATAAGGTGTGCTATGGTTTAGTTATGTACCACTAAGGGAACACAAATGCGTCCAGAACTTACTGACGAAGATAGGGTCACGATCTAACACAATGGTTTTTGGTATCCAATGAAGCTTTACCACGATGTCTAAAAAAACTTCTGCTACCTTATGTGCATTAAAGCTAGTCGGCAACAACCTAAAGTGAGCATACTTAGAAAAACGATCCACTAATACAAGAATAACCGTTAACCCCCTTATACGTTGATAGCTAGATTATGAAGTCCATAGATACATCCTCCCTAACCGTGAAAGGTGTTGGCAAGGGCTGTAGGTAGCCTCATAATGCTTTGGTTGAATACTTAGTTTGCTGGCAGTAGAATAATGACGATAACCCAACTAAAATCTTATTGACTCCTCCATGTCTAGCACTAGGAGTGTCGTGGAATTCACACAACTATAACATCTCCAGTCTTGATTCCTTCCCCACATAGTATCAATTTCAAAAAATCACGAGGCCTCGCTCCTGTCAAAACCCATCTGGCTCATTCCCCTTTTTGATTTGATGATGCAGATTTACCAATTCCTCTAATGTCTTGTTTTCCTTCTTCAAATCCGCAAGCAAACCTACAACGGGCTGGCTGATAGCAATAAAAGCGGTGATAACCGCCTCCCCGTCCTTATACAAACTGGATAAATCATCTGCCACACTATAAAATGTGTATAGTGGTGATACCTTGTTACCGACTCCTAATGAAAATTCCAAGCAACTTGTTATTAAGTGGCTATCTCCAGCGAAACATAAAAAATGCCTCAACAAAGGATTGTTTTTTAATTACAATAACCAGTGAGTGCGTGGGCATAAGTGTCCAGGAAATTTTTTGTTGTTAATGACCGAAGAGGAGGATGACCCAGGTTCGCAACGGCTGATAGTGGTGATGGCGTGGTCGAGAGTGGTGATATCTCAATCCTTAATTGACTCATTGGTCACATCAGTCCGCGTTCTCTTCAACTTTAGGAAACAATTGGTAAGGGGGATCCATGTGCTCATTGACAATGGTAGCATGCATAATTTTATTCGACCTGATGTAGTCGAGAAATTATGTTTACCTATACAACCGATGAAAGTATTCAAAGTCTATATTAGCAGTAGGGAAAGTTTGTTGTATGAAAGTGTTTGCTACATGTTACTCTTCACGTGCAAGGAGTGACAATGGAGGTCGATTTATATGTGTTGCCGATGCAAGGGCCCGACGTTGTGTTAGGGATCCAATAGCTCCAAAACCTAGGAAAGGTAACGCATTACTATGCGCAACAAACCATGGAATTCGCTCTTCTTAATAACACCTATTTGTTAACGGGGGACGAATCGTTACGCATGAAGAAGATTAGTTTGCATCGGACGCAAGCGTTGTTGGAACATGATAAAGTCTATGGCGTGTACGAAATCCATTGTTTACTATTAGAGGTGGACGGCGTGGACACGAGCCTGGTAGCCGTGGCATCCGGACAGCCCGAGCTCGATCAGTTGTTAGGGCGATTTGGTTCCCTTTTTCAGGTACCTACTTCTTTACCACCTCATCATTCTATTGACCATATTATTCATTTACTACCTGATACTAAGCCCGTGAATGTGCGGCCTTACCAATACCTACATTATCAAAAGGGAGAGATGGAAAAATTAGTTAATGAGATGTTAAGTCAGGGTATTATTCGTTTTAGTCAAAGCCCATTTTCCTTGCCCGTATTACTTGTTAAAAAGAAGGACAGGAGCTATCATTTTTGAGTTGATTACCGAGCATTAAATGCGGTCACTGTTAAGGATAAAGTTCCAATCCCAACGGCCGACGAGATGTTCGACAAACTTGGGTGTGCTAGTATTTTTACTATGTTAGGTTTGAGAATTGGGTACCATCAAATTAGAGTTCATGAAAGAGATGTGTATAAGACATCATTTCGTACACATGATGGCCATTATGGATTCTTGGTCATGCCTTTCGGTCTAACCAATGCTCCCTCTACTTTCCAGGCAACTATGGATCGATTATTTTCTCCTTATTTGCGTAAATTTGTGATCGTTTTTTACGACATCTTGGTTTATAGTATCACGTTTATAGCCTATTATTTAGAATGTGTTTTCAGCTTTTGCAAGAGCACTAGTTTTATCTAAAATGATCCAAGTGTGTATTTAGAGTCGAGGCACTCGAGTATTTAGGACATATCATCTCTAGGCGTGGAGCATGGATGGATCTCAAGAAGGTTAAGTTTGTTCACGAATGGCCAGAGCCTACCACTCAATGACATGTGAGAGGGTTTCTAGGGCTCGCTGGGTATTATAGGCGTTTTATTAGGGGGTATGCAACGTTGGCTGCACCATTAACTGATCTTTTATGAAAGGATGTGTTAGGATCAAGAAAAGTCTCGATCACTTCCAATATTTACTAGTCAAAGCTCGTAGTTAGATATATTAAACATATTAAGCTAATATGGCCCAAGGCCTATGGTAAGCCCATCAATAGGCCTCATGGTCGGTCAAACTAGTGTATAAATACCCTCTCCATAGCTTGGAGAGGGTGTTGGTTGGTTGGTTGGTTTTGTATTCTCACTTTGCTAATGAATTATATGTTTCTTACTTTTTCTCTCTAGAATACATTCATCCTTCCACTTTCTCTCACTAAGTTCCTTCCTATTTCATATCAAAGATTACTTGTATTCTTCAATTGGTATCAAGATCCATGGAGTGGTGTGTTTAAGTTTTCTTTTTGGTTCGTTTGTTTTTGCACAAATCGTCCTTTATTTTTTCTTTTTTGATTCCAAAGCTAT